>CM035433.1:80796679-81099179 GCA_020310875.1 Ceratopteris richardii
CAGATGGCTTCTTTGGATCCCGAGGAGAGAATGACATGTCCTTGCACTGAGTGCAAGTATCAAATTTATCGAAAACTACGGATTTCTAGTGCACATGTTAGAGAGTATGGATCCTTTGATATGAGTCGACAAGAAAACCTATGCTACCATTCGCATGCTCCCCCAGGTGAGCAGATGGACCCAAACGACATTGCATCGGTAACCTTTCATGGACAAAAGAGAACAAAGAAGTACTTAGAGTTACAAGCTATTACTAAGAATATTATACACATTGAACATATGGAAGAGATGCTCGAAGCATTTTATGAGATGGGCGAAGATCATGATGGTGGTGAAGATGTCGAGAGTTTCATGGACACAATAGAATTTCCACGAATAGAAGTCGATGAAGAATATGAAAACATGCAAAGACTAGCTCATTTAGCACTTCACAATGGAGCAAAGATATCTATACTATGTGCGTCACTCACGATGCTCAATCTACAATCCATTTATGGATGGTCAGATAGTAGTGTTACTAAATTGTTCAGGTAAGTGGAGAACAAATTGGCTTTCATTGTTGTATCAAAATAACTTTATTTATTAATATTTTTTTAATTACTTATTCCAAGCTTCTTAAAGATCAATTTTTGCCAGAGGGCAATGACATGCCTCCAACACGTGGAGATGCAAAAAAACTTTTACAACCCATTGTAATGGATTATACTAAAATTCATGCTTGTCTAAATGATTGCATTCTCTTTCGGAATGAATATGGGCATCTCCACATATGTCCAAAGTCTGGAGCAAATAGATTTAGAGAAGACCTTGTAGGCGAAGCAATCCCCACAAAGGTTCTTCGCCACTTTCCTATCATTCCACTAATTAAGAACATGTATAGATGCAAATCTATAGCTGAGTTAATGTCATGGCATACAAAGAGCAGGTCTACATATGGTGTAATGTGAGTGCTTGCTAACTCTCATGCTTGGAAGCACATAGATAGTAAGTGGCCAGAGTTTGCTAGTGAGCCTCGGTCCATACATCTAGGCCTAGCTATGGATGGAGTGAATCCATTTGGTTTACATAGTTCTTCATGGAGCACATGGCCTATATGTCTGGTGACTTATAACATCCCACCATGGCTGGCCACAAAGAAAGGTCATTTATTATTAGCTCTTATTGTACCAGGTAAGTATAAGGTAAAAAACATGGATGTATATATTGCACCACTTGTGGAAGAATTGCGCATTTTATGGGATGAGATTACTATGCGTGACATGTTTCAACCTATAAGAAAACGAGACGTGCGAGTGCAAGGCATACTTATGTGGACGATGCATGATTGGCTTGGTTATGGTGAATGTTCACGTTTATCGATTTCGGGTTACCATGCTTGTCCCTTGTGGGGATCACGACTCAAAGCACGCTATTCCAAAGCACTACGTAAAACTGTCTATGAAGGACACCATATATATTTGCCTGATGGACATGTTTTATGTGAAGGGAAAATCGGTCGACAAGCACAATGCCAAATGAAAGCTTGCGATTCGAAACAACTATGGGATTCAAAAAATACACTCACTAGCATGAAGCGGTTTGTCTATTTTTCATGAACTCCCTTATTGGAGTAAATTGTTGATCAATCATTTGATAGACCCAATGCATAGTTTTAAGAATGTGGGAGAGATTCTTTGGAAAACTTTGATCAGAAAGAAAGAAAGTAAAGCACAAAGGGAGGACTTAGAAGAGTGAGGGCGTATGCGAGAGTTGTGGGCAATTACTTAGCCCAACGGAACAGTATTGTTACCAAGAGCTCCTTGGGTGCTTCGCAGGATGGAAGAGCAACAAGTGAAGAAAACAATTTCAGAGTTTCGGACACCTACTAGATGCATGAGGTGTCAAAAGACTGCTTTCATACAAAACAATGATCTTGGAGGGCTCAAGTCTCATGATTGGCACAAGTGTTTATAGTTTGTGCTCCCTATAGCCCTAAAAGATTGTCTTTCGGAGGATGTACAAAGAACCATTTATAAAATTAGTTCTTTAGTACAGTGGATCTCTTCTAAAGAGATAAAAAAAGATAGCATAGAGAGTGGGAAACTCAATGCTATTGAGGCTGTTTGTATGGTAGAGAAATACGTTTCCACAAGTATTCTCACTATTCAACTTCATTTACTAGTTCATGTGGTAAATGAAGTTGCAATAGCAAGAACTGTCCATAGTCGATGGATGTTCTTCTTAGAGCGCTTTATGAAGACATTAAAAGTGTTTTTTCAACAGAGAGCACGTCGAGAGGGTATCATGACATAGGGATGGCTTGTACAAGAGTCTCTTGTATTCATAACTGAGTTTGTACGTATGTCGGATCCTGAAATGCCTCGCTTATGGAGCGATGATGAAGATGTTCGTCTTGTAGGCGATGAACCACAAGGTAAAGGATTGCAAAGGAAATGGATGCAGCTTTCAGAGAGAAGGCAATGAAGTTTTGCATAGTTAACTCTGAGCTTGCCAAGGAAACCAACGCAAAGGAAATAGCTCAGTTTTGAAAGAATCTTTCCACTCGATTTTTGCCTCTTCCAAAAAGTCTTCCACCTCTTCCACCTTTTCCAACGAGCAGATGGCTAGATACAGCGGTTTCACAAGCAAAGGCAACGGGTGAAGATATCTCTGAAGAAGAAGAAGAACTCGCAAAGGGATGTGATTGGGAGTATACTAAATATGGGGCACTATGGTCTCATAGACGACACTTTTGGATCACACGAATCGATAAAAATAGGTCTACTTTTGATAGTGGGGTGATGGTGAACTTTTTGCAAAAAAGTAGAGCGAGTGCAAGAGATGTTAATGCTCAAGAAGGCAAGCTAGATTATTGTAGTGTGATTCAAGATATCTTGAAACTATCTTTTAGGAAGTTTTCTTATTTTGTTTTTTATGTGAAATGGCTCAAAGTAGTCACCTATGGAAGAAACGCAACAATGAGGCGGGATAAAAGTGGTTTTCTTCAAGTCGACTCCACAAAATTATTGACGGATGAAAGGGATACATTTGTACTCCCCGAACATTGTGAGCAAGTTGTTTTTATACCATATTCAAAAGAACGAGAGTGGCTATTTGTTTTACAAGTCACCCCACGTAGTAGATAAATTTGTGAGAATATAGATGTACAAGATAGTCCATCTCTAGTGGACTCACAGATTCATTCGATAGTCGAGGAGGAAGAGATCATTGTTCGAGAAGAAGAGGTCATTGAAGAAGAGATCATTGTTCCAGAAGACGGAGCAATAGACAATGATCAGGAACAAACCAGCATAGCAAGCGATTAAGAAGCCATCAATATAGAGATAGATATTCTTGGTGCATCGGATCTTCAAGAGGATGCTAGATTAGAGGATTTTTGAAAATAAAAACACTTAATTTTTGTTTTCTTTTTCTATTTATTCTCTATATTACCTGTATTATCACATACTAATTATTTGAGTTCTTTTGTTACAGAGCACGATTGGAGAGAGTCCTCCACTCACTCCTCATTCCATGACAGAGGAGCAATTTTTAGAGTTTATCTCTCAGGTACCTCCTATGTATATGGCCGCTGCATCACAGTATTGGATCACTCGTGGTAGCACTCCTCCCGGCCTCACTCCTGGCGGCCTCACTCCTGTTGGCCTTACTCCTGCCGGCCTCACTCCCACCGGTGTCACTCTCGTCGGTGTCACTCCCACCGGTGTCACTCCTGCAGATGGTGCTACTCCCGCAGGAGGTATATCTCCTAGCTTTGTGACTCCACCAGGACCATCTTTTCAGCCATCTCCTACTGGGTCTAGTAGTAGACATGTGCGTTCGACACCTCAGTGCGATACAAGTTCTGGACCGTCTCGTAGATCGAGGTCACGCTCTGGAGTAGGAGGTTCTAGGAGTGGATCTACAGGTAGGTCTAGAGGAGGCCGCTGTTGTGGAGGTAGTGCGACAGACGGCTTGCGGGCTTCTACTCCTAGGACGAGTACCTCAAATGTAGGTACTCCACGCAGTGCACCAATTATACTATGGGGTGCTCATGACCATGATGACTCCAAGGTGTATAGTATCCGAGATGGAGCTCCGGTGATGGATGAGTCTCGCAAAGCAATGCATGTAGGTATACGACACCTTTGTTCCATACAGTTTGGACACTCCATCATGTTGAAATGGAGTGAATAGGATAAAGATCGGAAGAATTATATCACACAAACAATTTATCAAGAGTTCTGATCAGTCGATGGATAGTCTCTTGTCAGTTCAGAGTGGATTCTCCACACCGCATGTGAGGTTATGTCCCCTCCACGATCAGAGGCTCTTGATGCTTTCAGAGGAGGCTTACCAAAGCTTGTATGGTTAGATGCTAAGGAGTGGGATCTGATTCGCGACGAGCAACAGCAAACTCCTGACCGATATTGCCAGCAGCGAGATGCCGCAGCCATAGGTTTAGATACAGTTGGACCATCACATTTGGGCAGCAGTGGATATGACAGGATGCATCATGAGTTTATAAGTACCATTTAATTTATTGAATTTATTTGTGTTAAGTTTCTCGTGTATGTTTCTCTAATGTTTTGTATATTTATTGCAGGAGCTGGCAATGGATCACCCTCCAACACGAACGGAAGAGGCTTTTAGATATCAGCACGGATTGACTGCACTATTGGAGGACTTGGAGGGATGGGGTGCGGTCGTTTCATGGGATCGTTTGCGATGAGGTGATTAATTTATAAACTTGGTTTTTACTTGTTTGTCATTTCATGTGAATTTATCTCATTCCATTAATGTTCTTTGTTGCAGGACTGTTGATATGGAACGTTCTTTGCATGTGTATGGCAGTGGCACACCAAATTTTTGTAATTGATTTTTATATAGGAATGCATTTCTTTGCCACATTTTGTAAAAGCGTCATATATGACAGTGGTTTGCCACACTCTTGTACATGCTTCATTTATGAAATATATCACTTTCTTTGTACATGGTTCATGGTTCATTCTGATTATCTCTTTTGTGTCCAATAATATTATGTTTTATGAAATCATATTTCAGTTGACATTAGAGTACACATCATATGTACTCGGTTTCTTTTGGGCAGAGTGTATTGTCTTTTGTTAAGCAACATCATGGTAATGTTGCTCTAGCAAAAGACAACACACTCTACCCAAAAAAAATTTGCAGATATGGAAGCGAAAATACTCCTAGTAATGTCATCGGAATAAGCGTTGATACACCCAGCGGGCGCCGGTATACGCGATGGTACAGCAGCGGCCTCCGTATGGGCGTCGTAAGAGCATCGGTATTACGGACGCTCATACCAACGCCCATACGAATGCTTATACCAACACCTATATCGGCGCTATAGTACTGACCTGCATACTAATAGCTACACCATCGCTGCAAAAATAGCCGTGTTCATTTCCCTCGATAAAAACCTTGGTATACGGCCAGTGTGTTGTAGTGAGAGAGAGAGAGAGGGAGGGAGAGAGAGAGAGAGAGAGAGAGAGAGAGAGAGAGAGAGAGAGAGACACACACAGAGAGAGAGAGAGAGAGAGAGAGAGAGAGATTTCTCACTATCTACTATGTATATATTAGGAGGTAGAAAGGGAGACAAAGGGAGAGAGATAGAGAGAGAGAGGGAGAGAAAGAGATAGATAGAGAGAGCGAGAGACAAAAAGGTAGAAGTTAATGTATAGATCACATACATTCTTAGATTGTTGCTCCCAATCGAAGTTAGTTGTAGATTCTAGGCACCATAGAAAGAGATGATTTTAGGACAAAGAACTTAGACAGAAAGTGCCTACTAAAAATCGAAGGTGATGTTGTAGATGAGAATGCAACTAAACGAGAGAGAGACACAGAGAGAGGTGATGTTTATTCTCAACTAATCGAAGGTGATGTTGTAGGTGAGAATGCAACTAATTAAGTGCCTACTAAACGAGAGAGACAAAGAGAGAGGAGAGATGTGCGGATTGATACTGAATAAAGTTCAAATAGAGAGAGAGAGAGAGGCAAAACAGAAGAGAATTAGCTACCCCACACATGAGTAGAGTTTGATGACATATAGCGAGAGAGAGAGAGAGAGAGAGAGAGAGAGAGAGAGAACAAAAAAGAGTTGATAGAGAGGCAAAGAGAGAGAGGGGGAGAGAGAGAGAGAGAGAGAGAGAGAGAGAGAAAGATAGACAGAACGTAGGAGTTATGGTAGTGCTATAAATTTGCGTACAAGAGAATTAGTACAGGGAGATTATGCGAAATGCAAATCGATGGCACTCTAATGAGATGGAGGGATGGGTATGAGAATTTTACTAATTTTTTCAAACTAATAACATTTTAACTTTCAATGAATTTTAAGTAGAAATATTTTAACCGCACATTTTGAAAATCATCAGCAAAGGGTGAAAGATCTTTGTAGAATTGACGGTACAAAGATGTAAAATGAATTTTAAAAGCTATTTCTTTGTAAATGTGGCTCAAAATTCGAAGAACTTGAAGTAAGGATGGCCTAGAGACATAAGCCAAAAGAAAGTATTCAGTTCACAAGTACAAGGATTCTTTTCTTTTAGTGTGTATGATCTAGAAAGCACTTAGTGCTAAGAAAGGGTCTCTTATCATTTCTTACTCATTTATTGTAATCATTGGTTTCTTAGAAAGCTATTCCTGTCACGTAAATGTTTCTCAAACCTTGTATTTAATCTTTGCATACTGAGAGACAACTAGGCAAATTGCATAAGCAAGGTCTCTAAGTATAAGTATAACTGATGTGTGAAAAATTTCATGGGTTCATTCTTCAAGAGTTTAGATAACCTATTGTGTGTTTGGACAATGGTTTTGTAAGTTTGCTTGTGAGGTCATCTATGCTTCAAGGATGCATAGGGAAGATGTTTATTTCTCCCATTAGTGGTACCTAAGATCATTGAATTTAAGTTTTAATTAGATTCAAGATCAATTCGTGCACCACTATCTATTGATCACTTCAAGAAACCCCAATGAAATCTTAATTAGTATTGCTATTTTACCATTTAATTCCTTTTGGAGTAGAAAGTTCCTACACTCTTAGAAGACAAGTGTCTAAATCTTGCCAAACATTTATCAGTTTTCTAAAGAGCCACTAGTCCTTGTAGTAAACTCTATGAATGTGATCAATGACCTCAAATCTTATTGAAGTCCTATTGGGTAAGTACTAGAGGGGGAGTGTTGGAAAAAGTCAAGCATGAGACCTTTTGCAAACAATTTAAATTCGAATCCCCTCATGTGTTTCAATAAATCATTTATCACACTTAGACTCGATGGATCCTATTTTCTAGGAAATGGCAAGAAGTTCTTTATCATGAATTTCATAATTAATTTCTGGAGGGAAAAATTTCCTTGAATAATATGCAACTGGATGTAGGTGCCCATCATCTCCATATTGACAAAGAATGGCCCCTAAGGCAAAGTCTTATGCATCTGTCTCTAGGAAGAAGGGATTACTAGGATCAAAATGTACTAGAACTTGAGCGGTAGTGAATGCTGATTTCAAGGTTCGAAAGGCTTTTTCTGCTTCTTCGGTCCATGAGCATTTGGAGTTGCTTGTAAGATTGGTAAGAGGTGTCACTATCTTGGAGTAATCTCTGATGAATATCCCGTAGAAGTTGGAAAACCCTAGAAAACATTGTACATCTCGAACACATAAAGGTGGTTGCCAATCAAGGATTGTCTCAATTTTCTTAGGGTCCATAAAAATTCCTTTATCTAATACAATGTACCCTAAAAATTCCACTTCTGTCCTATAGAAAGAGCAGTTCTCCAATTTTGCATATAATCCTTTTTCTCTTAGTTTCTCTAGGACTATCTTTACATGATATTCATGATCCTCTAGATTTTTGGAGAATATCAAGATATTGTCAAGGTATATTACAACAAAATCATCTAAATATTTTGGAAGATAGCTGGAGCATTTGTAAGACCGAATGGCATAACTACATATTCAAAATGTTCATACCTTGTTCAAAATGTTGTCTTCCATTCATCTCCTTCTCTGATCCTAACAAGGTTGTAAGCTCCTCGAAGATCAGTTTTCGTGAAGAATTTTGCTTTTCCAAGGCGTTCCAAGAGCTTTGATATGAGTGGTAGAGGGTATCTGTTTTTTATAGTGACTTTGTTCAATCCAAGATAGTGTACACACATCCAGAGAGTCCCATCCTTCTTCTTTACAAATAAAATAGGAGCTCCTGCTCAAGACTTCGAGTATTTGATAAACCCCTTTGCTAGATTCTCATGAATGTTCTTGCATAGTCTGTAAGTTCCTCTGGGGATAGTCTCTAGATTGGTCCAAAGGGTGGCTGTGCTCTCTCTTGAAGATATATGGGGCAATCGTAAGGTCTATGCTCTAGGAGGATATCTACATTCTTCTTTTCAAAAACATCTTCAAAGCCTTTGTACTGATTGGGTAGCTGTATTGGATCATCTTTCTTGGATTCTTTAGCTGGTATGGCATAGATGATATATGTAGGTTCCTTCCTTACTGTATGTATGAAGGCTTTGGCTCCAACATATGTTGGATTCTTCTGGATATCTTGTCAGGTGATTTTATTATTTTCCCAATTAATGTTTGGATTATGCTTCTTTAATCAGGGCATTCCAATGATAACTAGATGTACTAGGCTTGATATTACATTAAAACATATGTGGGATTCATGGTCACCAAGGTGTACTCTTAATGGTGTGGTTTCCATGGTTATATTCCCAAATCCTAGAGGTCGTCCATCTACTACTTCAACTACTACTGGTTTGTTCTCCCGAAGTACAGGAATTCCATGTTTCTTAACCAATCCTTCATCGATGAAACATGAGGAGGCTCTTGAATCTACTAGGGCTATAAGGGAAAGGGTCTTCTTGGGCATGATTAACTTGACAGGTGTAAGACATGTTTCTATGGGTGTAGCTGGAATTATGAGACCCTTTCTTACATCATGGTCCGGGTCAGGGTCTCTTTTACAACTAGACTTCCTCGTTTCCCTGCTCTACAAGGGTGGCTGATCTTTGGAGTTTGTTCTCTTGTTCAGACAATTAATTGCAATATGTTCAGGGTTTTCACAATAGAGACATAACTTATTAACTCTCCTTCTCTGTTTCTCTTCTAGTGTTAGAGGCTAAAACCTAGTTACATCTATTTTCATAGGTTTAGGCATAGACTCATCTTTAGTAGTGGGTTGGAAAGGCTTCCACTGGGAAGGTCTTCCTTCTACTTGTTTTTCTTGCTTCCTTTCAAAAAGTCGGTTATCACATTGAATAGCTTGCATGATATATTCATTCAATGTTTTCAGCTCTGGCATCGTGAGCAAAAGGTCCTTCACATCATGTCTTAAACCCCATCTAAATTGGCTTATGAAATAATCTTCATGCCAAGTGAGATCACATATCAATTGACTAAATTCAGATGCATAGGTAGAGGTAGGGCGGTTACCTTGACGTAACTTCCGACGTTTTGTTTCTGCTACTCGACTTGTATCTCCATCTCCAAATGTGGTGGAGAGTTCTCAAAGAAACCCTTCATAGTCCTGAAGTACTACCATATCCTTCTCCAAGATTGGGGCAAACCATGATAATGCTTGGCCAAAGAGCAAGGTTCCAATAAACCCGACCTTGGATGCCTCATCAGGGTATCTATCAGGTTTCATATGGATGTACAATTTAACTTGCTGGATAAATCTAGGAAACTTTATGCGATCCCCATCGAACTTTTCAGGCATGCAAATCTTGGGTTCCTTCATAAATGATATACTAGGTCGTTGATTCACTTGAATAACCCCTTGATTTGCTTGAAGACTCCCGATTTGTTCTTGTAATTCTTGGAGGAGTGCACCTACATGCACTAGATGTCCCATCTCGACTTGTGTCTATCGATGAGTTAGATCCTCAACTTGTTGTTGGAGATTCTGAAGTGATGCTACAATCTGTTCATAAGCATTCTCCATGAAGCCTGGTCTTGGATAGAAGCTAGTCTTGCCAAAATGTCAAGGGAGCACTAGATTGTGCTCTCCGACAACAGTAGACAAGATTTCGGAAATACACTTCTGATAACAAGAACACCCACAAAGGGAAAACAATACAAGAATACATGACTGATACAAGATGTCCCACAACCCGAGAGTGATATGTATGAATAACTTGACGAGAGATGATATAGGATATCCCACAATCTGGGATCGTAAGTATGAAACAAGATATCTGGATTACAAGCACTCCCTTCGCGGAGATGAACTAGATACAAGAAAGAATTTGAGAGGATCTCGTACTACGAGATTACAAGAGGGCAAGATAGGATGTCCAAGAACTAGACTAGAATAAGGAACAAGAGAAGAACTAGAACTGGAACTTGAAGAGTACTTACTTGGAGGTCACGACTCCTTGAGCTCCCAAGACTGGTATTTGCAAGACTAAGAATGAATGTGGCCAACCCTTCCTTATATAGGTTTTCAGGGGTGGTTCCCAAGGCAATTGCGAGTTGATGGTGTCATCAATGATGTTAGCAAATCGATGAAGACCTCAAAATGTTAGAATAGATAGTTGATCTTAGGGTTTTTACATGTTCTAGACGCAATGGAAGCATTGATTTCTCCTAATTCTGAACCAATCATGAGATATAAGATTCACATGGAAACTAAGGTTCGGGATGGTTTCCTTTGTCCATGACACTTTTAGCCATAAAATTCCATGAATATCTTATCCTGCAGATCCTAGATCTCACCTATTCTGAATGGAAGCTGAAACCATGGATCATATTTTCTCAAAGCATCAGACTTTCTATTTTCATCCAATGCAATGCCAACCTCAATAAGGTAGTGCTTTCGTAGATTGGGATGTATTTTGCCAGCCTCCTTCACAAGAAAATCTTTGTATTCATGGTGGAAGAACCTAATTTTCTCTATGGAGGACATCTTCTGCCTGTCTTCATTATCATTGTTGTGATTCCAAGCAAGAAGCTTGGCTTCCTTACTTGTTAGGCCAGTATAGATTTTGCACTCTGCATACCTACAGAAGAATGTGGTGGGGTGCTCCTTCACTAGCTGTCTACGGGCCTCTGTAGAGTGTGAACCACCAATCACATAATATGTATAATCTTCAAGCAGGCCCTCATTTGAATCCTCCACAGAGCTGCACTCATTCGGATCCATCATCACAAGGAATGGCACAATAGTAGCGTGCAAATTATGTGGCTCCCTTATCTCAAGGGGCCTCCTCCCTGTGACTAGATCAATTGGTGGTCTATGGATAATATTGATTGGTAGGTGGAACAACTACCCCTTCTTCACAACTTTTCTTCGAGCTATGTCCTCCCTCATCTTGTTCTGCTTAGTACCAAGAATACCCGAAGCAAGCTCCCCACCAGGTGCAACAATAATATCCTCAAAGCTAGAGCTTGACTCAGAAGACTCTTCATCAGCCATTCTCTTCTTTTTCTTCAATAGATTCTTCTACATGCACTGCTTACCCTTTGTCTTTACAGGGGTTTTCATCTTCTGTTGTGTTGGCATAATGTTTCCCTGGATCGATGGCATCAAGTCTCTAATTAGGTTCATTGAGTCCCTGCATATCTCTACAAGCCTCTCTAGCACACAACACTCAGGGCACAAGAAATCCATCCTACAAATTACATTTCTTAACACCTTAGATGTCTCTACCATAAAAAAGAGATTGTCAGAATCCTCATCTTCATAGTCTAGTTTGAACACAATTCCATACTGAAAATCCTATGTTGTCGTGATCTTGCCTCTCCCGTATGCCCCTGCAAAGACAAGAAGTACTGCATTATTTTCCTCAACAAATTGAAGGCACCACTCAAGGTTTGTCATGTCCCTAAGTGGATGATCTTTCCTTAAGACCTCTATGTCCCTCGACCTCTGCTTTCTAGTTGCATCATCCTCGGCTACTTTGATGCTACTTTGTCCACCGGATGACATACCAATTGGGTTGCTAGCTTTTTGAAAGGATAAAGATGGAATGTTTTTCTCAGATTTTGGTTGGTGACCAATGGCTCTGTCACGATGCTGATCTGCAGAGCTCACTATGAATTTGAGCTTCTTGACAGGCCTCTCACCTTTTAACTCAGCATCCCTGAAATGGCCTTAGAAGCATTAGCTCTTACATTCGGTATTTTGTGTTGGGCTCCAAGATTCTTCTTCTTCCTTGTGTTGTTTGCATGCTTGTCTAGACCTAAAACTCCAACAATTGGTATCAAAGTAGGTTCTTGCTTCATGAAGGGTGTCATCAACACCCCTCCGATCAAAGTCTCAAAATCACATGAAAATTGGAAATCATACTCAAGGTGGTTAGGAAATCTCAAGATGCACACATAGAGCTATTTAGTATATGTTTAATTCTTCACCTTTAATGGATATCAACATAAGAGACATGGAAATTTTAAGTGTAGGTGCAATAGAAATAGGAGTTAGAGACTTGATTAGAAACAATTAGCAATTAGAGTCCTTGAAGTGAATTGAATATATGTGCAAACTGATGAAGATATTGTAAGTACATGCTAAAAGATTACTCTCGAACTAAGAACACTAAAATAACATATGAAGGTTACAAGTAACAAAACTTGAATAGATTTAAGGTAATGATGAGCTATTGGGATTCTCATGAATCAGTAATGCTTAATTGGCTTCTCCTCATAATGAGAAACTTTCAAGTATGCAAAATAATGAGGTCCTTTCAAGTATGCTATATAATTAACATATACAAACATAATGTTCTTTGTTAAATTAGGAACCTTCAACCAAAGCCATGAATCACATATCAAGATTGTTCACACGAGTCAAATGAATGAAGACCAACCTCAAATTAAAACTAAGAAGAAGGTGAAAACATCAATTAAAACCACGATAAGACTTAATTCCTTTGTTAAAACTATATGAAATTTTAGGAATTACAAAGGGATCTATAATCCTATTAGAGCTCAAATAATAAAACAATTATTCTTGATTTGCCTTATTTCTCTTATTTTTTCTATCCTCAAGAGATTAAGGTGAACTTTGTGTGCTCTTCAAAACAACATGAACATGATCTCCCAAGGCAATTATTAGTTTTCTATGTGATGATGATTTTGGTGGAGCTATTGTTCGTATTTCTAACAAGTAATTATGTTTCTTGTACTGAGGTTAGTTCTAATTCAAATCAATGATCTGCAGTTTCTTTCAAAAGTTCTATTAATCATATTGTTTTCTTTACGTATACATCTAATTCTTACACTAAGAGAACTATTTTCTTGCAAGGGTTAGCCAGCCTAAAAGTTCCCATGTTATTGTTTGGCGATATTGATATGGTTGTTACTTATTGATATTTGATCAACATCCATGATCTTATTGAAATAACTTCCAACACAATATTTGTTTAGAAAATTAGGTAAAATGGGTGTAATTATGATATTGATAGATTGCATATATTTCTTCTTTCTTCTAGTTCCCTTCATAAGCATTAGCATGTCTTGTGAGGTGAACAAATCCTTTTCTTTTAATAATTACTATCAAGTTAGAATTTACCTTTTGATGGAATTCCCTTATTACAATTTTGGTTTTCGTCATTTCTTCCTTACTTTTTAGAGCATGATTGTATCAAGAATAGACATTTACTTGATTCATAAACAAGCTATTAGAATATATTATCTTCTAGATAATATTAAAACTAAGACTATTAAGCTCATTCATAGAAACTAACCCAAGGATGAATTGAAGAATAGGAGAGCTGTCTCTTATCTGACTTGTATTCCATAAGAATCCAACCTATCATTTGTGTGTTGTAAGAAGCATTAACAATAGGCTATCTACTCATCTTTATCAATGATCTGATTATGGGGAGGTTTTTTTTAACCAACTAAAAATACATTAATAACGAAGAAATACAAGAAAGAAAAGAAGGAGATATAATGAAGCCTAACAATCTTGATGCCTCGCAAAAGTTAAAAGCCACTACAAAGCACCAACAAGCTTCACGATGGCTTGGAGCCAATTTCTTTGAAGCTTGTTTCTCTCTATTAAAAAGACTCTTGATGCTTGAAGGGGTGGAAGCTCTTGGTTCTTCCGATCCTTTTAAACACAAATTCTAGGAAAGATTCAATAAATCATTCTTGTCCTGGGATTTCAAACTTGGTAGAGCATCATTCTCTCCAAATATTTTGGAGGACCTTCCAAAGTAGGGCTCGCCTCTAGTCTATCCATCAATCAAGCATAATGTACACTGTTATTGTCCACCCCAAATAAAGGCACCTCTTCAGCATGCGAAGAATATGTGCATAAGGTCCTCACACCTGGAAGGTATTTTTTCATGCCATGGATGGTATAACAACTTTGAGCATATTTAATATTGGTCCATATTCCCATGTGGGAATTTCGATGCATGAGTATTACTTTCTTAATTTCCAAGAGGAGGTACCAAAGATCATTGAATTTAAGGTTCCATCATATCGAATACCAAGTTAAGAACCACTTTCTATTGATCACTTCAAGACATTTTGGTGGTTTCTTAAATCTCAAGATATCTTCAATCCTACTACTGTTTCTCCATTTACTACATTTTGGATTAGGCATTTCCTACACTTAACAAGACATACATTTCACTCTTGCCAAGCATCTCAAGGCATGCTTGCAGTGGTTGGTTCAGGATCCCAAGGGAGGGCACGAAATATCTCCCTAGTAAATAGTGAAAAAAATGTGATAAATTTATTAGATGGTCCTCTCGCTAAATAGTGACAACTTTTAAAATTTAATATAAATGAATGGATAATGACAATTAAGGTATGAGAGTTTTGCTAAATTTTTAAAAGCATTTAAAAAAACTACAATGGTACAAAGATATAAAAGGAAATTTAAAAGTATTTCTCTGTAAACATGGCTCAAAATTCGAGGAACTTGAAGTAAGGATGGCTTCGAGACATAAGTCCAAAGAAATTAGTCAGTTCACAATTACAAAGATAATTTTCTTTTTTCTAAGTGTGTATGAGCTACATGGATCTTATGCTAAGAAAGGGTCCTTGATCATTTCATATTCATTCCTTGTAATCATTGGTTTTTTAGAAAGCTATTCTTGTCACATAAATGTTTCTCAAAGCTTGTATCTAATCTTAGCATATTGTGAGACAACTAGGCCACGAAGTGAGTAGTGGTCTACCGCTATATGCCTAATGGAGAATATAAGTTGTTTGTCTTGAGGGCATTGGTTCTCCCAATAGGAGTAACTATTTTGAGTGAGATAAATTGCATTAGCAAGGTCTCTAAGTATAATTGATGTGTGAAAAATCTCATGGGTTCATTCTTCAAGAGTTGAGATAAGCAATTGTCTATGTGAAGAATGGTTTTGTGAGTGTGCTTGTGAGTTCATCGATGCTTCAAGGCTACATAGAGAAGGTGTTTATTTCTCCCATCATTATTAGATCTTTTCAACATACAAAAGCATTCAAAGAGGACAAGGAGAAGCCATCGAAGTATTTTGTAGTAAGGTGAGCTACTAAATCAAGTTCAAAATCACACACCAAGAAAATGAGATTCAACTAGTGAATATGAAAGCATCAATCTCATCTAATGGGAATTTTTGAGTTACAGAGGTAAAGGCTATTACTATTTCTCACTTCCTCTACATCAAAGGGATGCACAAGAGTGCATTAGAGTTCACCATATTCAAATATAACACTCAAATCAAGCAGCTGGATAAAAATAATTATTAGCCATGGAGGTCTAGAGTCTTTGGCTATAGACTGTCACATTGGTAATGTTCACCTAGTTTCATACACTTTTAATGGTCTTGGTATGATGAGAAGTGGAAGGCTTCTACATCAGCTATGTATGTCAAGGATAATGTTCCTAACTTTGAGTGTGTGGCAGCCTTGATGGTGACTAATGAGATGAGTATTGTATGCACAAAGACAAAGGGCAATCAAGCCTAAGCTTTCTATGTAGGTGAAGGTAGATGAATATCACAAAGGAGCTAGGGCAAAGGAAGTGATAGATAAGGGTAAAAGTTAAACGATGATCGTGATGAAGAACAAGGAAGCAAATACTCTTCGTCAAGATGGATAGACAAATTCAAAGTTAGAGGAGGAAGATTCAACTAGAATAGAGAAAACGAAATCTCAGAGGCCTGCTTCATTGTGGCATATATGGCCCCAATGCAAGGCATTGCTATCAAAGAGAGAAGAATAATTCAACCTACAATGGTCAAGGTAATTATGCATCTACTTCAAATGAAGATGAGAGCATGCTATCTATGATGAAGATGAGTGAATATAAGACACAAGGGTCAAGCACATGGTACATCAATAGCCCATGTAGCAACCACATGAGTTGCAACAAGGAGTTCTTCTCAAACATGGAAGTGCCATTGATTAAAGGTCATGTGGGAATAGGTAATGACACTCCTAATGCTATTGCACACATGGGTGATGTTATGTTGGGTGGATCTCACAAAGCCAAGTGTTTGAAAGGTTTTTTCATGTTCACACAATCACAAAGAGTCTAGTCTATATGGGGAAATGGTGGAGAGACAACTTCAAGTCAAGTTCAACTAGAAGGAATATTTTGTGGAAAACCCTAAAGAGGCGTATAGATTGATAGCCAAATGCAAAAAGGAGGGAAGGCTATTCACTTTGGATGTGAAGCCTAGCATGGACCATACAAGCTACTTCACATTTGGAAACAACAAGGTAGGAAAATTTTGTCTCCCTACATCAAATTGATCTAGAAACAAGTTATTAGAGTATGTATATGTAGAAGAGTAGTTGCCCAAGATTTGTGTCAACATGCAGAGAATTTGAAGGAGAAACTTGAAGAGTGTTTCAACATAGGCTTGAAGTTGAACCTTGCTAAATGTGAATCTTCATTCACAAAAGGTACACTCCTTGGCCACATAATTATGGCCAAATGGTTAAGTGTTGATCTAGCTAAGGTAGCTATGATCCTTTCCATGCCCATTACGTAGATTCCTAAGGAAGCGCAAAGATTTTTAGGTCATGCAAGATACCATAGGAGATTTATAAAAATGTATGAGAAAATAGTTAAGCCTCTTTCAAGTCCTACAAGCAAGAAGATCCCTTTCTCTTGGAGTTTTAAAGAGAAAAAGCATTAAATGAGCCAAAACTAAGGTTTTCTAATGCCGCACTACTAACTATTCCTAATTGTTCACTTGAGTTTCATGTGCATACAAATGCAAGTCTTCATGCACTTGGAGCGGTTCTAGCACAACCACGCTCACATAAGGTGCAAAACCTATTGGTTATGCAAAAAAAATACTTACAAAGGAAGGAAGAAATTATAGTCCCATAGAAAGAGAATATTTGGCTATTGTATGTGCACTTCAAAAGTTTTGGCATCGCCTTCTAGGAGTACATTTTATTTTCATCTTGGACTATCTAATGCGATAACTTGCATTGACAAGGTCCCATAGTCTAGCTTATATGAGTGATTATAGATTCTATGAGTGTGTGGAGGAGGCAGCAGCTGTATAAAGATCAGCTGCTTTGCCGTATCGCTTAATGGACGCTTATCATGATCTTCCTTAGGACTTTCATCCTCGCTTGCCAAAAAGTCATGGTTCATGGTACAGTTTTGGACCTTATCTGCTTTCCTGTCACTCCGCATGCTGCGTTGAAGGTGCCCACGTCTGGAGCCGTCTACCAGGGACGGGGTTAAAGAACGGAACCCCTCCATTGCTCACTGATGCTTGCGTCGCGAGAAAGAGAGAAACACAGAGACAGGCTCGGATTTGCGATGTATGTTTAAAACTTCGCCCATGTGCTCAAAAGGGATAATAGACCCAGTTCCGACGAGCTGCTTATGTAGGTCGGACTAAAAAGGAGACTCGTAGTACAAAAAATAGATCAACTAAATTAAAAAAAAAAAGAAAAAGTGAGTCCGAATGTTAGTTATGGTTTTTTTCAAAATTAAGTTCATCTATACTGTCAAACAACACAGCTTAAAACCCTTTTCAACATAGAAGTTGGATATGGACTCCTCACAGTACTATGTGGAAAAGTAAAGTATTTTTTAATGTTAAAAGTATTATTTTGGCATGTTTCCATCTTCTTTTTGCTTCATAATAATTATAATATGTCTTTCTCAGAATACTGGAGGTTCTTCCATGCATGCTATCTCTTGCAAGTCATTAATTAGAAAGACATGTTTCTACGTCAAGTTGATATACTTTTCCACCTTTAGCTCATTCACAGAAGAGAACTATGGGATGAATTAAACAATTGGAGACCTTTCTCTTGTCTGACTTGTATGTACTTTTATGGAGTAGATTAATGCATAAAAACATCTCAGAGGGACAAAAGGGTTTTGCGGAGGATAACAATGTATTGTTGATGACATCCTCACCTAGTGTAAGGGTAAAGTATGCTAAAGGGCTTGAGCAAGACTTCTAGTTTTTCATGGCTTCATTTCAACAAAACCTACGATAAGATGGAGTGGGTGTGCAAGAAACATTTTTCTCATTTATGTATGTTGTATTCGAAAATGCTAATGCTA
This sequence comes from Ceratopteris richardii, assembly GCA_020310875.1. Classification (NCBI taxonomy): domain Eukaryota; kingdom Viridiplantae; phylum Streptophyta; class Polypodiopsida; order Polypodiales; family Pteridaceae; genus Ceratopteris; species Ceratopteris richardii. Next base: position 80,815,168 of record CM035433.1, read on the forward strand.
AGGCTTCTATTAATGGTGCCCCACTCCTTTTCCATTCTAGTTAGGTTGTGCATCTAACACCGTCAGTAAGGTTGTGCAACTCGCAGAGAAAGTGCAAACCGAGGAAGTGATTGTGCAACCGGATATCCAGCCTATTACGGTAACAACTCTTGCCTTAGCATCTTCACCCAAAAATCCATCTCTCCCCCTTTCTCTATCCAAAGTACCTTTGCCACCTAGCCCTTCTCCTTCGCCATGACATTCGGTAGCCCTTGGCCATTCCCAACCCATCCCTTCCTCCGCCGATTATTCGCCCCCTTCTTCTTCCGACACAATCTCACGTAATCCCTCTCTACATCTCTCCGCCATCATCCCTGACTCCTTGGCTCAATTAGCCCAAATTGGGAATTACCTAATCCACCTTTCCCAGCATCTCCCTCACCACTTACAAGTTACCCATCAATCCCTACGTACAGAGTATCAATCCAAGCTTTATCTCCTTGAAGCGGACATTGCACCACTCCAAGAAGAGGTGTAGCAATGAAAGCAGATGCAAGCTCATTACAGGAATAGCTCCAAGTTCTCCAAGGACAGTTGATCGAGAAGGATGACATCATTGCAGCTCGCGATGATGAGATCAAACATCTGACTCAGACTGTGACTAAGGAGGATGCAGTGAAGGCCTTGGGTGATCTGCTAGAAACAACACGACTTCAACTCCTTACAGTTGAAGAGAAGGGTCAAGAGATGGCTGAGAAAGCCTTAGAAGTAGAAACGAAATTAAAGAAAGTCAGAGAAGAACTCTTCTAGAAAAGTCGGTCACTCGAAGAGGAAATAGGCGGAAATCTTAAGTTGAAGAAGGATGTTGAAGCCATCAAGAAAGAAAGGCATGATTTTTTTCAAAACAATGCAGGTTTAGTCACAAGAGCGTGAAAGAACGGAGAAACAACTTGGTATCCAGCAAGAGCGATTATCTCACATTGATGCCGAGATGGAAGAAATGAAATTACGCCGCGATGCTGCACTTGTTAATGATTTTTACCTCCAAGAAGCTTTTTTGTAGAATCAAGCCGAAGTATTACTCTCTCAAGTTATCGCTTCCAACTCTATGCAGACTCATGCACACTTGGTTGAACCTCCAATTTTGGACGAGATGCTAGAATCCCTCAAGTACAAAATCGCCCGTACGTTTAAGTTAGCTCGAACCATGTATATCCAAAAATGATCGATGATTCTTAACTCTTGTAATTACCCTAGTAGGTTCGAGTCCACTGTGCATGCGAGTGTCAGGTCGTCGGAATATTATTTAGAAGAATAATTGTAATTAAGAAAATTCTTGCACTGAAAGGGTATCGTGCAAAATGTTCTAACGTTTTCCTAGTTAATAGAAGCAATGTGTGGAAGAGAGGACAAAGGCATCGTTGGACTATCTTGTCTGGGCGATCGGCTGGAGTTGATTCAATCGCAGATTATTTAAACTATGGTGTCATCTGTGTTGTTAAAGATTCAATATTGAATGAATACGGTATTGTGTTAACAATTAATTGTGTAGTGAATGAAGTGCAATTATAACAGTAATACTAAATGAATAATAGAAGTTCTGCGCATGTGGTTACGTTGATTGTTAAGAAGTTGTTATGCACTGGAAGTAGTAGTTTAATTTGTGGTAATAGCTAGAAGTTAATTAGTGAATGGGAAAATACATAAAGGGACTCTGTATTACAGACCCCTGACCATCCCACGCACCCATGTATAGATCGATTAATAATTTAGATTAACCATAGAAAATTAACAAGGTCCTTTCAAGTATGCAAAATAGTACATCCATGAGCGCTAGATAATTAACATATACAAACATAATTTTCTTTGTTAAATTAGTAACTTAAACCAAAACGTATGAATTAGAAAGAAGCCTAACCATCTTGATGCCTTGCACGAGCGAAAAGCCCCTAGAGAGCACTAACGAACTTCATGATGACTTGATCTCCTTCATGCAAGAGCCAATTTCTTTTAAGCTTGTTTCTCTATATTAAAGAGACTCGATGCGTGAAGGGGTGGAATCTCTTGGTGCTTCTGATCCTCTTAGACACAAACTCAAGGAAAGATTCAATAGTATTCTTCTCGTGGGATTTCAAACTCGGTAGAGCATCATCCTCTCCAAATCTTTTGTAGGACATCCCTTCCAATACAATCCAAAGGGCATGGGATTTCAAACTTGGTAGAGCATCATCCTCTCCAAATCTTTTGTAGGACATCCCTTCCAATACCAATCGAAAGCGCATGGCAGTAGCCAAGCACCTCCCAAAGTAGGGCTTCCCTCTAGATTATCCATCAATCAAGAATAACATACACCCTTATTATCCATCCCAAATAATGGCACCTCTTTCGCATGAGAAGAATAGGTGCATAAGCATACCCCCAAGGTACTATTCACACCATGGATGGCACAACAACTTTGAGCATATTCAATATTGGTCCATATTCCTTTCTTGGGAATTCAACACATGAGGATTACTTTCTTGATTTCCAAGAGTAGGTGTCAAAGATCATTGAATTTAAGGTTCCATCATATACAAGACCAAGTTAACAACTACTTTCTATTGATCACTTCAATACATTTTGGTGGTTTCTTAAATCTCAGGATATCTTCAATCCTATTACTATTTTTCCATTTAATACATTTTGGATTAGGCACTTCCTACACTTAAGAAGGCAACTCTTTCAATCTTTCCAAGCATTTATCCTTTGTTTAACGAGGCAGTAGTCCTTCTAGTCAATTATGTGCATCATATCAATGGCCTTAAACCTTATCAAACTCCTATAGTTTTAACCATAACATTTTGGAGGATCTTTGTGGAAATAACGGTACAAAGATGAAAAAGCAAATTTAAAATCTTTTTCTTTTAAATATGGCTCGAAATGTGAAGAACTCGAAGTAAGGATGGGTTCGAAACATAACCGAAAAGACGATATTTAGTGCACAAGTACAAGGATAAATTATTTTTTTAAATGTGTATGAGCTGGATAGATATTAGTGTGCTAAATAAAGATCCCTTATGATTTTGTACTCGTTTCTTCTAATAATTAGTTTCTTAGAAACCTACTCTTGTCACGTAAATATTTCTCAAAGCTTGTATTTAATCTTTGCATATTACGAGACAACTAGGCCCATAAGTGAGTAGTGGTCTATCTATGTATGCCTAGTGGAGGATAGAACTTGTTTGTCTTGAAGGCATTCGTTCTCCTAGGTATGAGTAACTATTTTGAGAGAAATAACTTGCATTAGCAAGGTCTCTAAGTATAATTGATGTGTGAAAAATATCATGGGTTCATTCTTGGAGAGTTTAGATAAGTGATTATCTATGTGAATAATGGTTTTGTAAGTGTGCTTGTTAGACCGTCTATGCTTCAAGGTTGCATACGGAATTTGCTTATTTCTCCCATCATCGGTCTGAGATCGTTGTTTGAGTCTTGTGACCATCTGAAACTTCAAAACTTTCGTAAGGAATCGAAACAAGAAGGTACTCTATCCAAAGATGTTTAGACTTTTGGATAAGTATCACCCACACATTAATTTCGATATAAAATAGGGTGGTGTGGGACACAAGATCTTATAATCAGGTTGATGTAGGAAAAATGGTATCGTACATCGGACCATGGATGATAATTATCTTTTAGTCCTAGATTGGATCTTGAAGCTAGGTTTGATCCTCAAGAGAATAAAGACTTCAAAGAAGGAGTTTAATTCAAGGAGGATAAAAGTAGTATCTCAAGATACTTCAAGATAACTTCAAGATAAAGGAAACAAAAGATATGAAGTAAGTAACTTCCAAGGTCTTCTTGAAACACTTCAAGATAAAGTGTTGTTAATTTGAAAATATTTCATAAATTTTTGAAAGAAGTTGGACTTTGATTTTGAGTTGGTCTTTTCAACCAAGGATTTGATTAACTAAGTCCTTTTGCAAAAGACCAAGGTTAGCCGGTTAGAACAAGCTAACTAAATTGAACATCCTAGATAGATATAATGTACAAGAACCTTTTCAATCTTCAAAAGATAATAATTCTAAGTGGAGTTATTTATTTGATTTTGCGTCAAGTTATAGCATAAATGATTTCCTAGAGTCCAATATACTCTAGAATAGAAAAGTTAGGAATTGCTCATCAAATTGAAAATTCCCAAAGAACTTCTAGCTCAAGTCTTTGAGAAATTTGTCCCAAGCTGGACAATTTTCATTTTGAATTTAAATTTTTCAAGTCATAATATGGTTGACTCAAAGAAAGTGGTAAACTTTCTCCTACAGTTTACATAGATTTTAAACTCATTAGCATAAAGTAGTCCTCTAGTCCATTGAAAAAAATCAAGTAATTGTTGGATAAGAATAAACCATTGAACAAACATACAAGTTAGATATTTGAGACAACCAAACGTTAAGTGATCCAAATCAAATTCAAGTGAATCAAGAGTTCTCAAAGTCTTGTGGGGGATAAGAATCCCACCTTCATTACTAAGTCCATGCACGAGTCATGCCCAGAAATGGACTAGTAATTTGAATCCACCTAGTTCACATGTTTATAACTAGATCACACCTAGTAGAAAACTATGAATCACTACTAAGCAAGGATAAAGGTGATGGAATTGTCCACTTGTATGCTCTCAAGGTAGAGCTTTAATTCTTATGTAGACAACTCTAGATAGGGGTACACAAGATAGATTTATGATGACTTATTGTGATGCCTTCACTAGTAGTGAACGCATTTAGATATAGGCCAAATGTCAACTATGGACTTCTATAAATCACTAGATTGAGTAGTAGAGTGTGGGTGGCCATCAAACAAACATTACCCTTTTGCAAATTATATTAGGTCAAATAATTGAATCGAATGGTTTCTAAATAAGATAGGGAATATTAGAAGGACTTAGGTTGTATTAGCATTGCCCCGAATTCCATAAGTGAAGACACAAACAACTCCCTTTCCTTGTAATATCCTCATCATCTATAAACCATGAAGCCTCGTATTCAAGATTCAAGCATCATCTAGTTTGGGATTCCTATGAACAAGGTAATGCATAATTGGCTTGTCATCAAAATGAGGTGCTTTTAAGTACGCAACAGAGTACATACATGACTGATGGATATTGAACATATTCTAACATAATCTTCTTTGTTGAAATAGGAGATTTAGACAAAAAGGCTTGAATTACATCTGAAGAACCAAAGGAGCGTCAAGATTTTCCTATGAGAAAATGAATATGGACTCACCTCACCTCTCCCAACCTAGGGAACTATGAAGAAGGCTAAAAGCTCAAATAAAGCCATCATAGTACTTGTTTCCTTACTGAAAACAAGTCAAAATTCCAAGAGATTTACACATATATGATTAAGGGTGTTACATGAAATACAAAGGAATGAATAATCCTATTACAAGTTAACTTATATACACTTATAGCCATAATGGGTTGCTTATCTTCGTATATTCACTTGGTAACACATTCGGTAATTTGTGTTGTGCTCCAAGATTCTTCTTCTTCCTTGTGTTGTTTGCATGCTTCTTTAGACCTCAAACTCCAACAATTGGTATCAGAGCAGGTTTTTGCTTCATGTAGGGTGTCATCAACACCCCTCCAATCAAAGTCTCAAAATCGCATGAAAATTGGAAAGCATACTCAGGGTGGTTAGGAAATCTCAAGGTGCAGACATTGAGCTATTTAGTATATGTTTTATTCTTCACCTTTAATGAATATCAACATAAGAGACATGGAAATCTTAAGTGTAGGTGCAATAGAAATACGAGTTAGAGACTTGATTAGAAACAATGAGCAATTAGAGTCCTTGAAGAATTGAATATGTGTGCAAACTCATGAAAATATTGTAAGTACATGCTAAAAGATTACTCTCGAACTAAGAACACTAAAAGAACATATGAAGGTTACAAGTAACAAAACTTGAATAGATTTAACGTAATGATGAGCTATTGGGATTCTCATGAATCAGTAATGCTTAATTGGCTTCTCCTCATAATGGGGACCTTTCAAGTATGCAAAATAATGAGGTCCTTTCAAGTATGCTATATAATTAATATGTAAAAACATAATGTTCTTTGTTAAATTAGCAACCTTCAACCAAAGCCATGAATCACATATCAAGAATGTTCACGCGAGTCAAATGAATGAAGACCAACCTCAAATTAAAACTAAGAAGAAGGTGAAAACATCAAATAAAACCACGATAAGACTTATTTCCTTTGTTAAAACTACATGAAATTTTAGGAACTACAAAGGGATTTATAATCCTATTAGAGGTCAAACAATAAAACAATTATTCTTGATTTGTCTTCTTTGTCTTATTTTTTCTATCCTCAATTGATTAAGGTGAACTTTGTGTGATCTTCAAAACAACATAAACATGATCTCCCAAGGCCATTATTATTTTTCTATCTGAAATACAAAGGAATGAATGATCCTATTACAAAAGCATCATTTTCTCAAAATCTTTTGCAGGACCTCCCAAAGTTAGGCTCACCTCTAGTCTATCCATCAATCAAGCATAATGTACACTCTTATTGTCCACCCCAAATAAAGGCACCTCTTCAGCATGCGAAGAATAGGTGCATAAGGTCCTCACACCCCGAAGGTATTTTTTCACAACATGGATGGTGTAACAACTTTGAGCATATATAATATTGGTCCATATTCCCATATGAGAATTTCGATGCATGAGGATTACTTTCTTAATTTCTAAAAGGAGGTACCAAAGATCATTGAATTTAAGGTTCCATCATATTGAAGACCAAGTAAAGAACCACTTTCTATTGATCACTTCAAGACATTTTGGTGGTTTCTTAAATCTCAAGATATCTTCAATCCTATTACTCTTTCTCCATTTAATACATTTTGGATTAGGCATTTCCTACACTTAACAAGACATATCTTTCAATCTTGCCAAGCATTTATCTTTTGTTTAAAGAGGCACTAGTCCTTGTTGTCAACTATTTGAATATGATCAATGACCTTAAATCTTATCGAAATCCTATGGGGTTGGTACTAGAGATTCTTCCATTGTTGGAATGCTTTGGATGAAATTTTTTTAGCCATTTGGAGGGCCTAGTTTTCAATTAGTGAAATGCTACATATCAGGGACCAAAGGGAGTCATTTTTTCTAATTCTACTTGTGCAGTTCCAGTTTGTTGAGTACTTAATCCCATGTCTTCCTCAAAGAGACATCAAGCCCAATGAAATATAGAGTTGTGTGACTAAGTAGCCCAAAATGAGCCCCCACCAACCTTGGTCATGAAGAAACTAAGGAGGTGGTTGAGTGATGCATCTCAATCTCACGAATATGAAAGCATCAATCTCATCTAATGGGAACTTTTGAGTTAGAGAGGTAAAGGCTATTACTATTTCTCACTTCCTCTACATCAAAGGGATCCACAAGAGTGCATTAGAGTTCACCATATTCAAATATAACACTCAAATCAAGTAACTCGATAAAAATAATTATTAGCTATGGAGGTAGATTTATAAAAATACCATAGGAGATTTATAAAAATGTATGAGAAAATAGTTAAGCCTCTTTCAAGTCCTACAAGCAAAAAGATCCCTTTCTCTTGGAGTTTGAAAGAGAAAAAGCATTAAATGAGCCAAAACTAAGGTTTTCTAATGCCGCACTACTAACTATTCCTAATTGTTCACTTGAGTTCCATGTTCATACAAATGCAAGTCTTCATGCACTTGGAGCGGTTCTAGCACAACCACGCTCACATAAGGTGCAAAACCTATTGGTTATGCAAGAAAACTACTTACAAAGGAAGGAAGAAATTATAGTCCCATAGAAAGAGAATATTTGGCTATTGTATGTGCACTTCAAAAGTTTTGGCATCGCCTTCTAGGAGTACATTTTATTTTCATCTTGGACTATCTAATGCGATAACTTGCATTGACAAGGTCCCTTAGTCTAGCTTATATGAGTGATTATAGATTCTATGAGTGTGTGGAGGAGGCCATCTATTCTTCAAGGCTGCATAGGACATACAAACATGGGCATTTCGACATACAAATGCACTCAAGGAAGGGCAAGAATATCTTCTCAGTAAATAGTGACAACAATCCGATTAAGTTATGAGATGGTCAACTTAGTAAAATGCAAACTTTCAAAATGACTCAATATATAAATGGATTGTTTCAACCGGAGAGGGACTCAATTCCAATGAACTCTAAGCATAACAGTTTAAATTCAAATGAACTCTAAGCAGCAGCTGTATAAAGATGAGCTGCTTTGCCGTATCGCTTAATGGACGCTTAACATGATCTTCCTTAGAACTTTCATCCTCGCTTGCCAAAAAGTCATGGTTCGTAGTACAGATTTCGACCTTATCTACTTTCCTGTCACTCCGAGGTGCCCACGTTGGAGCAGTCTACTAGGGACGCGGTTAAAGAACGGAACCCCTCCATTGCTCACTGATGCTTGCGTCGCGAGAAAGAGAGAAACACAGAGCCAGGCTCGGATTTGCGATGTATGTTTAAAACTTCGCCCAAGTGCTCAAAAGGGACTAATAGACCCAGTTCCGAGGAGCTGCCAAAAGGAGACTAAAAAGGAGACTCGTAGTACGTATTCGCGGCCAAACGCAAAAGTGAGTCCGTATGTTAGTTATGGTATTATATAAAAGGACGTCATAGTTTCTTTTTTCCAAATTAAGTTGATCTATACTATTTTTTAAACTTTGTTGGGAAATCGCATCCTCATGTCTCTCAAACAAAACATTATTTTTAAAAGCATTATTTTGGCATGTTTCCATCTTCTTTTTGCCTCATAATAATTATAATATGTGTATCTCAGAATATTGGAGGTTCTTCCATGCATGCTATCTCTTGCTATTGACGTTTTAATGTCCAACTAATGTACATTCCAACCATGATGAGCTGCAAGTGCGCAGATGCTCCGAGCAGTAGTCATACGGTATGTAGGTGCAAAGGTCTCATCAAAACCAATGCCTCTTTCCTGTGCCTAACCCTTTGCAACAAGCCTAGCCTTATACATGTCAACGGTACCATCCAGTTTATGCTTTAGCTTGTATACCCACTTAGTGCCAATGGCCTTCTTGCTAAGAGGCAAGTCACATAGAGACCAAGTACCATTCTTCATTATAGCATCATATTCAGATTGCATAGCAGCCATCCAATTTTTTGAATTTTGTGCTTCATCAAACGAAACAGGCTCATTCTCATCACAAAGACTAGATGCAACCATAGCATAGCAATCTCATGCAAAAGAGGCACTATGAGAGCCTGAACGAGTATGATATGATAGAGGTGCATCTAATTTGCTGTCACGCAAGGTTTGCACTAGCCATTTTGGCATAGTTCTTGCCTACTCAATATCAGCACTCTCATCAGTAAGTGCATCATGTACATCTGCATCAGAAATGGAATTATCTGCACCATCACATGAAACTTGCAAAGGTTGAGAAGTTGCCTCATCAGGACCAGCACTAGACTATCCACCTGTAAAAAGAGGCAGCAAAGTATCATACATGTCTTTGGAGCTAATAGATGTCTCCTTAGTACATGAACGCAATGGCTGAATAGCATCTTCCACAACAAGAACATCACGACTAACCAGAATGCGTTTAGTCTATGGATGATACAGACGATAGCCTTTACTTTCAGAACTGTATCCAACAAAAGTGAATTTTGCTGCTTTATCATCCAATTTTTTGCGATGTTGTTCAGGCACTAATGCATATGCCAAACAACCAAAAACACCCAGATAAGGAACAGATGGCTTGCGGTCATGCCAGGCCTCATATGGAGTGATAGACCGCAGTGCTTTAGTGGGACACCTATTCAGTACATATAATGCACACATGACAATCTCAAGCGAGAAACTATGTGGTAAAGCCTAACTCTTGACCATACACCTCGCCATCTCCATGAGTGACCTGTTCTTTCCTTCAACAACTCCATTCTGCTGAGGAGTATATGGCACTGTACACTGGTGTTTTATACCACGTTAAGATAGAAATGCATTAAAATGAGAAGACATATATTCCGCCCCTCGATTAGAATGGGGATGCCCATTTTACATGCTCAGAGATTTTCAGCCAAAACCAAAAATTGTTTGAAGCACATGAACACTTCGGACTTTGCCTTCGTTTGCCTCTTTAGCAGCGAGTTTTGGACAGTTCTTTATGATATGATCATTTCCTTTATAGTACTTACAAACGAATTTCTGCTTTTTTGATTTCTTCTCATCTTTATCTTCCTTCTTTGAATCTAAAGAATTAGCAAATTTCTACTTACTAGTTGAAGAGCTCCATTCTCCTTTGCCCTTCTTACTAGCCAGGAAAGCTTGATCTGCAACTCGCATAATGGACCTATTCTGCCTAGACTGATCTTCTTGCAATAGAACAGAGACTAACTCCTCAAATGATAAGGCATTTGGATTGCCTTTCATCATCAACTGAAGATTAGAAGCAAAACTTTGATATGAATCAGGAAGACCATTCAGAACGGTCTGCACAAGTAAGGTATCTAGTATAACCTCATCAACAGAAATCAATTGTTCATTCAAGTCTTTGATCTTCATTAGGAAACTGTCCATAGAATCACCTTCATTCATGTGCTCACTCTCTAACTATTTTCGGAGGTAAGCAACACGAGCCTCATTCCTAGCTTGGTACAATGTGGTAAGTGTATTCCAAGCATCCTTAGCTGTTCTGCAAGAGCAAATGTGAGGAATAATGGCACGTTTGATAAACAAAGCTATCAATGCATGTGCCTGGGCATCTCTGCCATCCCAGCGAATCTGCTCTGTAGTAGGTTGAGCAAAAATTGTAGCATGAATAGGAATATGCAGAATATCATCATCTTCAACACCTTCTCCATCAACTTCAGTACCTTTAGTTGTAACAGTTGTAGGTGTGATAGGACGTTTTTCGACACCCTGCACAATGTTCCAAAATCCTTTTGCAACCAACACATGTCACATCATATAAGCCCATAACGGGTAGTTGGTACCATCCAACTTATCCTCAACAGCCAACATACGGAATACATCACTGCTTTCAGCCATGGCCGGTGACTAAAATACCTTGATACAAAACATTGACTCTATCTCAAAACGTTGAACAAAACTGCCCAGACGAATTCTGCTAGAACTGTAGCTCACTTCGAGACTCTTATACTGGCGAACAAAAACTGGTATACACCTTTGGCACAAAAAGATGAAATAGCCTACACAAGCACTACGATAGTGCGTTCGAAGGCCGAAACGAGCTCAAATCGTGATTTTCGCACCACAGAGTGAAGTCATTTTTATCTCGAAAACACGCTGAGTATGATCACCAAAATTCATGCGATTTTGAGAGTGCAACGAGAGGAATGCCGATAGCACCCTAGATGAAACGACGACCTACTCTAATACCATTTGTTGGAGTTAGACGTCTGCGGAACACGCGAACAACACAAGGAAGAAGAAGAAGCTTGGAGCACAACACACAATACTGAATGTATTACTAGAGAATGTACAAAGATAAGTAGCCCATTAGGGCAATAGGCGTACATACAAGCCAAGGGAAAAAAACCTCCTAAAGAGGGAAAAAAGTGCCCCGGCGGTCCTAGTGTGTTCACACACATCACTACCTAAATATATCAACAGTACATGCTAAAAGATTAATCTCAAACTAAGAATAACACTGAGTCACAACAAAGGAGAACAAAGACATGTTCTCGATTCCTTTTTTACCTAAAGACCATGATATCAAGCAATAAAGTGGGCATTTTACAATATCTAGAAAGCATCACATGTTCTTGCTTGTGAATATTGACTAGAAGCTTGATCCCATATCCCAAGTAGTCAAGATAGATATGTTAAAATACTTGGTGCCTTGAAAACTAGTTGTTCAGCACGATCAAGAATGCCACATCATGATCTTTGACAAGAGATTAGAGTTGTAGGTACAAGTAAGAATTGGGGAAACTCCTTCATTACATCTATAACCTCAACAAGCACAGATTATAACTGATTAAAAGCTACTCAAAAATCGAAGTACATGGGTTGCAAAAGTCAAAAAATTTTAACAAGGCAATTAAGATCATCTCCTTTGTATAGTTAAGATCCTCATTGAATGTTGGGCCATATTCATAGTATATGAAATAAATTTCACAAAAGCATTCCCAAGAGAAGATTATAATCAACAAAATTATACTAAGAAACATTCACACATTCATTAGAGAAACGCTCAAGATAAGTCAAGCTTAACACAAAGTGGAAGCAGAACTCGGCATTATATTTCTATTAGAATGATGTTTTACATTACATGTGTTTTACAAGAATAATATGAATCTACAATATAAGCTGATCATAGCTTTCATCAGGCTCAAGCATAATGGGATCCTCGGGAACATTAGAACACATCTCCTGCCTCTCTTGCTTCAAGATTGGCTCTTCAAGGTCAGCCATGTCCCCCAGTTCATCTGCAAGTGGGGGAACAGGCTCCCTTGAAGCCAGTTGGAATCTCTCCGTATCTGCAATGTGCTTCCTTCCAACCTCTTGGTCTTCATCTGGGCATTCATTTAGCCCATTGATTCTCATTCTAATGAAGCTCACTTGAGCATCATCCTTCTACACAGCTATGCAGTGCGTGAACATCTTTAAGGAGCAAGCCAGAGTCGTTCCTGGAACAGAAGAAAACCACTTAGAGGCCAATCAACATCATGGCTAATGAAAAATGTTACAATTGAAATTACCTGTGCACGAAAAAAGGTCTAGGACCCAGTCATCATCATTGGAGAATAGTTGAGGCAATCTCATTATGAGCTTTTGTGGCTTCTGATAGGGGTTAACCAATGTCCTGTCCCCAACTACATGACAAAGTTTCTTGGTAACGGCTGGGAACATGAGCACATTTGAGATCCCATTCTCATTGCAATGCTCCCTTACTCTCCTTTTGCTTACTTCATCATAATAGCCAACTGTAATGCATTTAGTGGAGCTCACAAACCTATGCAAAGGACTGTGATTGACGTTTGTCTTCACCCTGCCAACAAGAACTATAAGTGATAGAGAGCATCATTAAAGCCATGGAGATAGAAAGAACATAACTTACCACGTGAGGCACTCCACAGCATGACATCTTGACTTGAGAGCAGTTAAAATAGAGAAAGATTGGTCTCTGCTATGGAAAATTACTATCCTCCAAAGAGGAGACATAGTCAACTCTACAAAATCAGTGACCATCTTCCGAATCTGAGGGTGTTTGAAGGGTTCATCATCATTAACTGATCCCAACATCCTAGATCCATAGGGTATTTCTGCGATAAGAAGGGAGAAATGCTTTCTAGGCACAACAGTACAACTATTATTTGTAATATATAGATCCAATGGGGTCTAGGGGATTGGAGAAACGTTTCAGATCAGGTTCATCATCAAAATCAATCTCCTTGGCTTTAAGTTTGGATTTCTTATGCCTTGCTCTTTGAATGTCCGCCAGGAATGCAGGGGGCAATCATATACTACCTATGCAGACTTACTTTTCTTTGGTTTCTACAAAATAAAGTGGAAAGAGAATTAAATGAGCTCTTCAATATACCAAAGGAAACATAAGGAATCGATGCATGGCATCGATTTTGTGTCTGGGTCGATGCCAGGCATTGACATTCTATTGAGAGTTGATGCCTAGCATCAATATCTTGCATAACTGGATGCCTAGCATCAACTTATGCCACCAGGTCGATGCCAAGCATCGACTCATGCCCCCAAGTCAATGCAAGGCATTGACTTATGCCACGAGGTCGATGCCAGGCATCGACTTATGGCACCACGTCGATGCCACGCATCGACTTATGCCACCAAGTCGATGCTAGGCATCGAGTTCCTACTAAAAGTCTAGCATCGAATTGGTTAGGTCAATCAAGGCATCTATTCTAATAGCAAACCAGGCATGCTCTCTGAAAGAGAACCTACCCAATCACGAAACAGGATAAAATATTCTCATAAAGCTTTGTATGATGATGTAGTCAGATAGTCTACTTGGACCTTTGTCCAAGAAAAGCAACCCAGCCTCTTCATCATCACCTCCTGATCATGTATATGACTATAGTCACAGAAATGAAAAAGAGACTAGGTTAGACCAGAAACATGGGAGGAGGGAAAAAGGATCTGAGAATAACATACATACTTATTGAGCTCAGCCACCATCTCCTCCAGGCTTAACTCCTTGGAGATCACCCTTGACAAAGTTGATATAATCAATGTATCATCTTTGATTCCTTGAAGGGATCTCCATGGTGTCAGCTTCATGTCCTCAGGAGCCTCTTCAATTGAAAGGTCAACTTTCCTTCCCTTTCTCTTCAGATCAACCTGTGGGTCTGGCCTCTACTTCCATTGCTTCTGGCCCTTGACCTCCTTGTTCTCCCACATTGTGAAAATCTTATCCTACAGATCCCTGATCTCACCTTTTCTGAATGCGAGTTGAAACAATTGATCATATTTTCTCAAAGCATCAGACTTTCTATTCTCATCTAGTGCAATGCCAACCTCAAGAAGCCATTGCTTTCGTAGATTGGGATGTATTCCAGCCTCCTTCATGAGACAATCTTCATATTCATGGTGGAAGAACTGAATTCTCTCTATGGAGGACATTTTTTGCCTGTAGTCATTGTCATTGTTGTGATCCCAAGCAAGAAGCTTGGCTTCCTCAGTTGTAAGACCATCATATATTTTGCACTCTGCATACCTAAAGAAGAATGTGGTGGGGTGCTCCTTCACTAGCTGTCTGCGGGCCTCTGCAAAGTGTGAACCACCAATCACATAATATGTATAATTCTCAAACAGACCTTCATTGAACTCCTCCACAGAGCTGCACTCATTCGGATCCACCATGACAAGGAAAGGCACAACAATAGCATGAGGATTTATCTTCATTTTCTTCTTAAGATTCTGCACGTGCAAATTGTGTGGCTCATTTATCTCAAGGGGCCTCCTCCCTGTGACTGGATCCATTGGTGGCCTATGGATGATATTGATTGGCAGGTGGAACAAGTGCCCCTTCTTCACAACTTTTCTTCTAGCTATGTCCTCCCTCATCTTGTTTTGCTTAGTACTAAGAATACCCGAGGCAAGCTCCCCACTAGGTGCAACTATTATATCCTCAGATCTGGAGCTTGAGTCAGAAGACTCCTCATCAACAATTCTCTTCTTTTTCTTCAGGAACTTTTTCTCCACACAGTGCTTACCCCTTGCCTTTCTAGGGGTTGTCATCTTCTGTTGTGTTGGCATGATGTTGCCCTAGATCCATGGCATCAAGTCCTTGATAAGATTCAATGAGTCCCTGCATATCTCTGCAAGCCTCTCTAGAACACAACACTCTGGGCACAAGAAATCCATCTTGCATATTACATTTCTTAAACCTTTCGATGTCTCTACCAGGAGAAGGAGGTTGTCAGAATCCTCATCTTCATAATCTAGATTGAACACAAGGCCATACTGAAAACCCTGTGTTGTCGTGATCTTTCCTCTCTCGTACGCCCCTACGAACACAAGTAGGACTGCATTCTTTTCTTCCACATATTGAAGACACCACTCCAGGTTTGTCATGTCTCGGAGTGGACGATCTGTCCTTACGACCTCTACGTCCCTCGACCTTTCCTTCCTAGTTGCATCATCCTCAGGTATTTTGATGCTACTCTGTCCACTAGAAGACATTACAACCGGATTGCTAGCCTTCTCAGAGGATAAGGATGCAATGTTTTTCTTCGTTCTTGCTTGGTGACCAATGCCTCTGTCACGTTGCTGATCCACAGAGCTCATTGTCACTTTGAGCTTCTTGAAGGGCCTCTCACTTTTTGACTCAGCATCCCTGAAATGGGCTTGGAAATATGAGCTCATACATTAATGTGTTTTTCAAGGGTCCAAGTCGATGCCAAGCATCGACTTGAGGGTGCAAGTCGATGCCAGGCATCGACTTTGCACCCTCAAGTCGATGCCTCGCATCGACTTGCACCTAAAAGTTGATGCCTGGCATCGACTTTCAGGCCACATTCGATGCCAGGCATCGATCTTCTAGGTCGATGCCAAGCGTCCACTTGAGGGTTTAAGTTGATGCTAGACATAGACTTGACGGTGCAATTCAATGCCACGCATCGAATTTAAGGGAAAGTCGATGCCAGACATCCACTTGAGGGTGCAAGTCGATGCGAGGCATCGAGTTGGACCCCAAAGTCGATGTGTGGCATCAATTTGCACCTAAAAGTCGATGCCTGGCATCAACCTACACCATTAAGTCGATGCTTGGCATCGAGTTGTACCCTCATTGGATCTATATTTCATGAGCTAAGAAACATAAAAACCTAGAAAGCATACTATTTACCCAAACATACAAAAATAATCTTTTTTTGTGGTATGATTTTGTCTACCTCTTGGTACTCTTGCCAACATTCTTCTTCTCCATGAGAGTTGCCTTGCTGGTTTGCTAAGCTTTGTGCTCCATTGCTGTCTGTGCTCTGTTGCTCTCTCTTGCTCGTAGATTTTGGAAATCAGAATGATCTCCTCCTCTGCTATTTATAGGCCATTGGGTAACTTGAACCAGAGACTAACTAGATCTAACTGAATGAATCCAATTGCTAACTAGATCTGTCAACTTATCTAACCAGGAAATACCACTCACACAAATAGGTTGTTTCACCTCGAGTTTAGTGAAATATTTATAGAACCTTGCAATTATTTATATACATTTGCATGAAATTTACACTTCAATGGCAAAAGTATGGTATGTACATGAGGAAGGCTAATCTCATGTATAAATTGTTTCTTAGAATCTACTGCTTGGGGAAAAATCAAGTCTAAGTTGTGTTGAATTTGGGAGATTAATGACATCTTTATAGTCTTATCCTTCTCACTTCAGTTCATATTCACATTTATCTTGTAACACGTTGTTGAAAAGGAAAATCAATGTACGAATAAACGTTCAACGAAGAACTTTGGGGTTCAAACGTCTTGAACAACAAAATAGGTTGGTAATTTCAACAAAATAGGTTGGTAATTTCAACAAAATAGGTTGGTAATTTCAAACATCACTCATTGTCTTTGCAGAAAAGAGAAAATCAAATGAAGTTATCTTATAGCATCCAATGTTCAGGTAAATCTTAGATTCAAAATTCATTTGAAAATCTTTTGTAACAAGCGGTTTGCGAGGGATATAGCTTTTACATACAATTCTTACATATACTTTTCCGTGTACCTCTTTTACACATAATTCTTTCTGAATATACTTTCATATACCTCAATGAGATCTAGCCAAGACCACAATAAAACCTAATCCTTGAAATCTTAACCAAAGGTAAAATTCTTCTTGTAAAGTCTTCAATGGCACTACTCCAAACAATTTTAATGTCTAATCCAATTGGAACTCAACTTGGATATATTTTGATTCACTCATAATGCTAAGACTCAATGAATCATATCTAGTTTGAAATCAACTGGGTGTATCTCATCTTTCAAAGTGAATCAAATCTTTGGTTCCCTTATTAGTGTATATTTGAGTAATTAAGTACTTTAATTTTAGGCTTTAACTACTTTAATGTAATTTGATGTTTAATGCACTTTAATGTACTTTAATGAACTTTTGATTTCATATCTACTTGATGTGACATTTGATGTGACATCTTCACTTGATCTCGGACTTCTACTTATTTAAAAAGGTAATTCATTTTCAATCTTCTTTGAAGTGAGTGAAGATGAGCTCAATATTTTCAGTGGATGCTTGGGCATCTGCTTCCTCTACTCATATTGATACAGTTTTGGATTCATTGTTCTCAGTTGACCCTTTCCTCATAAGTGATGATCCCTATGGTTAAGAACGTGGTGATGATTCTATGTTTTTTGTTGAGTCATTTAAGTTATCCAATTCACAGTGCAATGCTGCTCAACCAAATGCACCTCTTGATCTTCCATCTGATCCAACCATTGATCTACCTCATGACTCAAGTGCATGTGGAGCAATGGAAAAGCAAAGCAAGCTCAATCTACATTTTAAAAGAAGGCCTCGTGAAGTAAGTAAAAAAAGATTTAAATTTCTTACTTCAGATAGACAGATTGCATTGGATATTCTGAAGCATTGTTATGGTTTGAAATGTTTCTCAATTTAGGAATGAAGAAAGTAAAGCACCTAAGAGAGAAATTCCTCCATTTAGATAGTGAAAGGCGGGATACATACCTTTTTTCTCACATGAAAATGATTGGGGATAACATGTCAGTAACACGTGTTGCTTTTGAATATTTCTTTAGTCAAGGGATGCAATGTTGTAGGGCTGCATTTAAATTGCAATGGGTGTGGGAAATTTTAGAATACATAGGGTTCAACAGGGGCTTATGAATGGGGATCTCATTTTGGATACACTCCATGTTGGGACCAAAGGATCTGTTGGACGTCATGCAATGAATTGGATGATGAACTATTTTAGCTTGCATTGTGAGGTTATGCCTACAACTAGAAGGTTGCACTTGTCAGATAACTTTATTTGTCGAGAGGTATTTCAAATATATAGAGAAGACATGGAAAATAGAAATGAGAACTATGTTTTGTATCGTCACTTTACGCGATTATGGAAGCAAGAGTTTAACAATGTGTCTATTCCTCATAAAGTTAGAATGGGTGAATGTTTAGTTTGCGCCACTTTGAAAAACATGGCAAAGGGGGCTACAAGACCACAAGAAAAGGATAATTTTAAAAACCTTCTTAACAACCATCGTGAGAGTCAAGATTTAGAGAGAAAGAAAGCAATTCATCATCGAAGTAACGCACTCAGAAATCACTCGAGCCTTATATGTGTTTGTTGATCGATGGTATGGATAAAAAAAAAACTTTTTTGCCACATTTTTATCACATCCCTAAGGACATTGGAGATGAAGTCCTTGTGCAAATGCATTTGGTTGGTGCTTTGGTATACAATGGAGCTGTAATGTCGAAGGTTTTCTTCACATATCCGAATGTGCATAATGATCCAAACCTTATAGTTACTGTCATTCATCGGGTTTTGCAATCATGGAAGGGTCTTTTGCCACCAACTCTGTATTTGCAACTTAAAAATACTACAAGAGAGAATAAAAATTCTACAGTCTTTGAATATTTAAGCATGCTTGTTGAAAAATAGGTATTTCAGAAGGTTAAGGTAAATTTCCTTCTGGTTGGCCACACTCATGATCACATTGATCGAATGTTCAGTACTCTCTCTAAGAAGTTGGCACGTAACAATGCTTTTACTTTTTCGATCTTATCTGAGCTTATTTCAGAAGCATATACTCCAAAACCAGAAGTTCAACACCTCACACAGATTTATAACTTTAAGCACTTTTGCTCAATGGGCCTTGATAAAAGTGCTAAGGTTTTGGCTCCATTGCACAATATTAGTTTCAACCATGTATTCTTGATGAGGAGGATTGATGAAATAACCCTTTTATTTGAAAAGCAGTATTCATCTTCTCCTGGGTGGGAGCCTAAAGAGGGATGCTGATTCTTATTGCAGATGCCTAGGTTTTCTAGAGTGTATGGTGCAAAAAAATCACCATATAAAGATAAAAACAATACAGAAAGATGTGGAAATGTGGTTGATCAAAGAGAAAGCTGGATGCATGCACTCATTAAAAAGAAGAGACATATTGATCGTGCAAAAAAATATGTTGGAGATCAAGATGTATCTTGGTGGGAGGACTTTTTCAATCATCAAGAAGAGATTATACAATATACAATTGTAGGTCATTGTCGAGTTGATGTTCCATTCACATGGGATTTTTGTACACAAAGATCCATGAATGTGGCCCAAGCATGTAGTGCAGATGCACTTCAAAGTTTTATACATCCACCACAAAGAAAGATTTATGTAGGCCCAAGGATGAAAAAATAGGCAGAAGCAAGATGGCAAGGGAATTTAATAGAGATAAATGTTGGAACACTTATTGCTGTACTTGCTGATGGTGATGAGGCTACCAGACCATTTTGGATTCCAAAGGTTTAAGAGATAACTAAAGGTATTGATCAGAGAAGAATAGAGGCTTTGATGGTGCATTGGTATTACACTAAAAGTAGTAATGCATTCACAGGTAAATATAACTTAGAAATGGTGTGTAATACTAAACGAACAGGTTCAAAGAAGAAAAAGAATATTCGAAGCACATCCACTCTTAAAATGGATGATGTAGATATTCTTGTTTATGATTTTTCCTTGACAAAAACAGGTCACTTGAGGAAAGCAACCATCAATATGATAAAACAAAAGCTTCTAGATGTATGTGGTAAAGGAAATCATAGGCAAACAAGAAGATTTGTGCATGATCCTACAGAATTTGGTATGTACGTGGATGAAGATAAAGCTCTTGTGGATATAGAAGAAGAAGAAGAGAGCTCTCAACAGTATGAGACCGAATCAAGTGCATCAGATGATGAGGTTTTTCTTTATATAGATTTTAGACATGTCAATGTCTTATCATATAGATTTTGGACATTTCAATGTCTTATCATATAGATTTTTGACATGTCAATGTCTTATCATATAGATTTTTTACATGTCAATGTCTTATCTAGTGAAATTTTGACTACATTTTGAGCTCTTTTTTTATGAGAAAATGACAAAAAATGTCAAGAAATCATATGTTTTCACTTCATTTTTGTAATATATGTATACTAGTATAAAGGAATCTCAAACATAAGCTGCCATTTGCTTGATTTTTAAAGAGGGTGTTCTCCTTTTATGACATAGTTCCCGTTTGTTACGACTCGCTGTTGAATACCAAAAAACATATGGAGGGTACACGTAATAAAACATGAATTGATTTAAGGTAATGATGAGCTATTCAGAGTCCCCTCAACAAGGTAATGCCTAATTGGCATCTCCTAATCATGACGTCCTCTCAAGTATGCAAAATAGTACATCCTTGAGCGCTAGATAATTAACATATACAAACATAATTTTCTTTGTTAAATTGGTAACTTCAACCAAAATGTATGAATTAGAAAGAAGCATTACCATCTTGATGCCTTGCAAAAGCGAGAATCCCCTAGAAAGCACTAACAAACTTCATGATGACTTGATGTCCTTCATGCAAGAGCCAATTGCTTTTAAGCTTGTTTCTCTATATTAAAAAGACTCTTGATGCGTAAAGGGGTGGAAGCTCTTGGTACTTCTGATGCTCTTGGACACAAATTCTAGGAAAGATGCAATAGATCATTCTTCTCGTGGGATTTCAAACTTGGTAGAGCATCATCCTCTCCAAATATTTTGTAGGACATCCCTTCCAATACCATTCCAAAGGGCATGGGAGTATCCAAGCACCTCCCAAAGTAGGGCTTCCCTCTAGTTTATCCGTCAATCAAGCATAATGTACACCCTTATTGTCCATCCCAAATAATGGCACCTCTTTGACGTGAGAAGAATATGTGCATAAGGTCCTCACACCCCCAAGGTATTTTCACACCATGGATTGCACAACAAGTTTGAGCATATTGAATATTGATCCATATTGCCCTCTAGGGAATTCAACACATGAGAATTACTTTCTTGATTTCCAAGAGTAGGTATCAAAGATCATTGAATTTAAGGTTCCATCATATACAAGACAAAGTTAACAACCACTTTCTATTGATCACTTCAATACATTTTGGTGGTTTCTTAAATCTCAGGATATCTTCAATCCTATTACTATTTTTCCATTTAATACATTTTCGATTAGGCACTTCCTACACTTAAGAAGGCGACTCTTTCAACCTTGCCAAGCATTTATCCTTTGTTTAAGAGGCACTATTCCTCGTAGTCAATTATGTGAATCAGATCAATGACCTTAAACCTTATCAAACTCCTATGGTTTTAACGATACATTTTGGAAGATCTTTGTGCGAACAACCGCACAAAGATGTAAAAGAAAATTTAAAAGCTATTTCTTTGTAAATGTGGAATGTGAAGAACCTGAAGTAAGGATGGCTTAGAGACGTAAGGAAAAAGACAATACTCAGTTCAGAAGTACATGGATAAATTATTTTTTTAAGTGTGTATGAGCTCGATAGCTCTTAGTGTGCTAACTAAAGATCCCTTATCATTTCGTACTCGTTTCTTCTAATAATTATTTTCTTAGAAACCTAATCTTGTCACATAAATATTTCTCAAAGCTTGTATTTAATCTTTGCATATTGTAAGACAACTAGGCCCATAAGTGAGAAGTGGTCTATTTATGTATGCCTAGTGGAGGATATAACTTGTTTGTGTTTAAGGCATTGGTTCTCCTAGGTATCAACAACTATTTTGAGTGAAATAACTTGCATTAGCAAGGTTTTTAAGTATAATTGATATGTGCAAAATATCATGGGTTCATCCTTGGAGATTTTAGATAAGCGATTATCTCTATGAATAATGGTTTTGTAAGTGTGCTTGTCAGGCCATATATGCTTCATGGTTGCATTGGGAAGTTGTTTATTTGTCCCATCATGGGTCTCATATATTTTCAAGATAAAAAGGCATTCAAGTAAGATGAGGAGAAGCCATTGAAGTATCTTGAAGGAAGGAGAGCTACTTTATCAAGTTCAAAATCACACACCAAGCAAAGGAAAGTCACGTAGTGAATATGAAAGCATCAATCTCAACTATTGGGCATTTTTGAGATATAGAGGTAAAGGATATTACTATTTCTCACTTCCCCTACATCAAAGGGATCCAAGACAGTGCATAAGAGTTCACCATATTCAAATATAGCACTCAAATGAAGAAGTTGGATAAGAATGGTTATCAGCCATGGATGTTTAGAATCTCTAGCTATAGGTTGTCATAGATGATGATATCCTAGTTGCGTACACCTTGAATGGGCTTTGTATGATGAGAAGTGGAAGGCTTCTACATCATCTATGTATGTCAAAGATACTCTTCCTAACTTTGACCAGGTGGTGGCCTTAATGGTGACTAGGTAGATGGTTTCTGTAGGCTCAAAGACGAAGGGCAATGAAACCGAAGCTTTCTCTGTAGGTAAAGGCTAAGAAAGAGGAAGGAGCTAGCGTAGAGGAGGAGGTGCACAAGGGTGAAAATCAAATGGTGATCGTGATCAAGAACAAGGCTCCAAATACTCTTCATCAAGATGGATAGAAAAATTCAAAGCTAGAGTAGGAAGGTTTAGCTAGAATAGAGAAAACCAAATCTGAGAAGCCTGCTTCATTTGTAGCACATATGAACCCTATGCAAGGAATTTATTTCAAATGGAGAAGAAAATTTCAACCTACAATGGTTAAGGTAATTATGCATCTACTTCAAATTTAGATGAGAGCATGCTAGCTACAATGCAGATGAGTGACTATAAGACACAAGGGTCAACCACATTACACTACTAACTATTCCTAATTGGTCGCTTGATTTCCATGTGCATACAAATGCAAGTCTTCATGGAGTTGGAGCAGTTCGAGCACAACCATGTTCACATAAGGTGGACAACCTATTGCTTATGCAAGGAGATTACTAACAAAACATGGAAGAAATTATAGTACCATAGAAAGATAATGTTTGGGTATTGTATTTGCACTTCAAAGGTTTTGGTATTGTATTCAAGGAGTACGTTTTATTTTCATCCTGTGTTATCAAACAATAATGTATTTCATCAATAGGCCTAAAGTGGCTAGAAGGGTTTGATGGTGGCTACTATTCTTTTAGAAATATTACTTTGAGATTGACACCATGCTAGGTAAAGAGCATCACATGGCAGACGAAGTGTCAAGGACGGCCATGAGTGAAAGCAAAGAGCTACAAGATTTTCCAAAAGAATTCATGTGCCTATTATCCAAGAGAAAATGAGAAGGCAAAAAGCTCCAACAATATTTTAATTGAGCTACTCTTGGATTTGGATTTTCACCATCATAACTCTTGGCCATAACCTCGTATTAGAGCCATTTGGACCTTTTGAAATACCACAAGAAGAGGCACTACTAGCAAGAATCCATTCCCTTCGTTCTATGGTAAGGACGCACTAGCTCCCTTCAAATTCATCATCATAAAAGAAGTTGAAGCCAAGTTGGTTGGAATTGATCCTCACATTAGGAAACTAGCAGCATTGGAAGAATATGAGGAAGCAATAATGAAGATAGGTATCTAAGGGCTATTGAAGTGAAGGAAGGATCCTTGGCCTTGATGCATCAAATCTTCCCAATACCCACTAAATTGGTACCAAGTGTGAAGGACCTTATAAAGTGATGACGATATTACCCAAAGGAGTAATCGAGATGGAAGACTTGAAGAGTGAGAAAATGAGCCTTGTTAACATTCATAGGGTGAAGACATACTTCAATTAAAGCAATCAAGAGGGATATCACTTACTATATATACCATAAGATCATTTCAATTTTGTGATATTATAAATTTCTCATAGAGGAAAGAGTCTTTACTTGTAGCAAATGAAGAGAAAGGTTACACCAAGATGGTGAAGTCACTTGAAGCAGGGATCTATAGCATTCTAGTTTTGCCCAAATATATTGCCAAATCATGTTCATGTAGCTTGTTGTTGGAACCACTTTCAATCACCCTATTGGGCCATATGGAGGCACTCATTCTCTTCCTCCCATTTCGCATCCATTTCGCCATCTCGGCATTGGTGTTCTCTCTTTGGTGACCCTCGATCATTGGGGCTTGGGGCCTCCCTTGAGGTGACCCCTCACCTTTGGGATCTCATAATGTATGGATAATGAATGATGAACTCTTCTCTCAGGAATTATGGAAGATAGAAAGTAAGAATGTGCTAAAGCCATTAAGAATTGAGAAACTCCTTTCCTTGTGAAAGTATAGGAGGTCCATGATAACTTGAGAGATAAGAGCAAACCCAACTTTGTCTAAAATCACTAGAGAAACGTGAGTAATTCGCCTTGTAAGGCATTTGAGGTGAAACTTGGGCTTGGACAGTTTTGGAAAGAGGGGACCCTTGGGCTTGGATAATTCTAGAGAGAAGTGTTGGAGTTAGATGTCTACGAAAGCACGCGAACAGCACAAGGAAGAAGAAGAAGCTTAGAGCACAACACACAATACTGAATGTATTACCATTAGAATTTGCAAAGACAAGTAGCATGTTAGAGCAATAGGCATATATACAAGCTGGAAGAACGAAACCTCGTAAAGAGGGAAAAAAAGTGCCCCGAAAGACCTAGCATGTTTTCACACATCACTACCTAAATATATCAACAAATCCTCTGTGGGAGTGATGCAATGAACAAGGATCTGGCACTCATGTATAAGGAAGTTCCAAGCTATTTGGAATCAATCCACAAAAGGAAGTAAGCCCAAATCTTTGTGAAAAGCTTCGAACTTCTCCTAGGCAGACTCTTGCATGGGCACATATGCCAAGCTCATCTCCCCAATAGAGAACCTTTTCATGACATAATGATAAGGCTCCTCAATGTGCTTAGTGCAACCATGGAACACAGGGTCCTCGCAACTCCCAATGCGCTTTGATTGTCATTGAAGATGGTGGTGGTAGAAGACTGACCAACACCCAAATCAGCCATAAGGCATTTGAGACACACACACTCAACAGTGGCTATGAAAGCTGCCCTACACTCAGCCTCAGAACTGGAAGTGGCCATAGTAGACTACTTCTTGCTCAACCAAGATATAGTAGCATGTCGTAAACATACACCACAATGATCACAAGCATATCATTAGCATGCTTAATATATAAGGGGCTTTCAGTTGGACTGCTCTCAAAACCATGTGCAATTAGATAGGCATGTATCTTTTCATACCAAGCACGTGGTGCTAGCTTTAATCATATAATGCCTTCTTTAACCTACACGCTTGGTTTTCATGCCCTTTTTGCACAAAGCCACGGGGCTGAAAAACATACACTTCTTCATGCAAGTCACCATTCAGAATTTTTTTAATGTCCAACTGATGTCCATTCCAACCACGATGAGCTACAAGCGCACAGATGCTATGAACAATAGCCATTTGGCAAGTAGGAGCAAAGGTTTCATCAAATTCAATGCCTTGTTCCTACCCATAACCCTTTGCAACAAGCCAAGACTTATACCTATCAACTGTTCCATCAAGTTTACGCATCATCTCATATACCCACGTAGTGCCAATGGCCATCTTGCCAGGAGGCAATTCACATAAAGACCAAGTACCATTTTTCATGATAGCATCTTATTCGAATGGCATTGCAGCCATCCAATGTTCAAAATTTTGTGCTTCATCAAATGAAACAGATTCAATCTCATAACATAGGCTAGAGGCAACCATAGCATAGCAATCTAATCCAAAAGAGGCACTATGAGAGCCTAACCAAGTACGATATGACAAAGGTGCATCTAATTTGTTGTCACGCAAAGTCTGTACCAACCATTTTGGCATAGCTTTTGCCTGCTCAATATCAACTCTCTCTCATCAACAAGTGCATCATGTACATCTACATCAGAAATGGAATGATCTGCATCATCACACAAAACCTGCAAAGGTTGAGAAGTTGTCTCATTAGGACGAGCACTAGACTATCCACATGTAAAAAGAGGCAGAAAAGTATCATACATGTCTTTGGAGCTAACAAATGTCTCCTTAGTACATGAAAGTAATGGTTGATAGGATCCTCCACAAAAAGAACATCACGGCTAACCAAAATGTGTTTCGTCTATCGATGATACAAAGGATAGCCTTTACTTTCAAAACTATACCCAAAAAAAATACATTTTATTACTTTATCATCCAATTATTTGCGATGTTGTTCATGCACTAATGCATATGCCAAACAACCAAAAATATGCAAATGAGCAATAAATGTCTTGTGACCATTCCAAGCCTCATATGGAGTGATGGATTATAGCACTTTAGTGGGATACATGTTAAGTACATATCCTACACACATAACAGCCTCAAGCCAAAAACTATGTGGGAAAGCCTGACTCTTGAGCATACACCTCGCCATCTCCATGAGTGACTCCATTCTATTTAGGTGTATAGAGCACCGACACTGTACATTGATGTTTTATCCCACGTTCAGCTAGAAATGCATTAAAGTCAAAAGACATATATTCCGCCCTCAATCAAAATGGAGGGTTCCCATTTTACATGATGATAGATAAATAGTTCGGACTTTTCTTTCAATGGATATACCCATGCATTCCTGGAAAAATCATTGATGAAAGTCATAAAGAAAAGATAGTTTCCAAAAGAGGGTGTTTGCATAGGACCATAGACATCAACTTTAAACAAGCTAAAGTCTCTGAGTAACTCGAATTGAACCATCTTTTGGAAAGGAGGAATGCTGCATTTTACCCAAAATATAGCCTTCACATACATGTTTACTAGGCACCTCAAGTTTGGGCAAAGAAGGAACCATTTCATAATTCTACAGTTGTAGCAAACTAGCAAAATTCAGATGACCAAAGTGTGCATGCCAAAGCTTTGCATCTGACATAGACTCAGAATCATGTACTGCACATGCTGAATCATTCACAGATCTTTCATAGCCTATGAGCTTATAGAGGCCACAACATAAAATGCTAGAAGCAATAATGAGAATAGCATTTGACATAACATGAATTGTGCATCTATCATCAACAAATTTCACAACCAAGCTAATCTTGGCTAATGCAAAAACTGATAACATATTTTTGTTGATCCCTGGCACAAATAAAGCATCTAACAATGTAAAAGAACTACCACCAGTAGTAGTCAGAAAGATCTTACCAACTCCCATGATAGTATACGAGGATTTGTTGATGCATGTGATAGTATTGCCTATAGGGGCAGGCTCTAGTGAAGAGAAGAAATTGTGCTGCGAGGTAATATGTTTGGTCACCCCACTATCAAAGTACCAAAATTCTCAGTCTATTGTAAACATGCAGTACTCATGGGAAGATGGTTCAAAACTACAAATAATAGTA
Organism: Ceratopteris richardii; assembly: GCA_020310875.1. Classification (NCBI taxonomy): domain Eukaryota; kingdom Viridiplantae; phylum Streptophyta; class Polypodiopsida; order Polypodiales; family Pteridaceae; genus Ceratopteris; species Ceratopteris richardii. The sequence continues at coordinate 80,843,035 of CM035433.1, forward strand.
AATGCCCATTCTTCATCATGCACAAGATTAGCAACCTCTATTTTCAGTGGAGAGGCCTCTGCAACAACCATTCTGGCCTCTTTCTTCTTTGACTCTTTAGCAGCCACTTTTGGGTAGCTCTCAATGACATGATCATTCGCTCCACAGTATTTGCAAAACTATTTTAGCTTTTTTTATTTCTTCTCATCTTTGTCTTCCTTCTTTGAATGTGCAGCATTTTCATATTTCTGCTTACTAATAGATGAGCTCCATTTACCTTTGCCCTTCTGACTACCCATGAAAGCTTGATATGCAACACAGATATTAGACCTGTTCTGCCTAGACTCGTCTTCCTACAACAAAATAAAAACTAACTCTTCAAATGTTAAGGCATTTGGATTGCCTATCATCATCAAATGAAGAGTAGAAGAAAAACTCTGATATGAGTCAAGAAGACCATTCAGAACAGTCTGCACAAGTGAACTATCAGGAAGAACTTCATCTACACAAATCAATTGTTCATTCAAATCCTTGATCTTTGTAAGAAAATTGTCCATACAATCACCTTCATTCATGTTCTCACTCTCTAAGTATTTTCAGAGGTAAGCAATATGAGCCTCATTCTGAGCTTGGTACAATGTGGTAAGAGCATCCCAAGCATCCTTAGCTATTCTACAATAGCGAATGTGAGGAATAATGACATGTTTAACAGACAAACTTATCAATGCCTGTGTGTGAGCATCTCTACCATCCCAACAAATTTTCTCTATAGTAGGCACAACAAAAACAGTAGCACGAACAAGAATCTATAGAATATCACCATCTTCAACACCATTTGCATCAGCTTCAGTATCTATATTTATGGTACCTATATTCACAGGTGTAATAGGAGGTCTTTGAACACCCTCCACAATATTCCATAGTCCTTTTGTGACCAATACATCACGCATCATATAAGCCCACAATAGGTAATTAGTACCATCCAACTTATCCTCAACAACTAACATATGAAATACATCACTACTTTTCAACCATGGCCACTGACTAAAATAACCTGATTCAAAAAAAGTGATTGTATCTTAAAAATTTGAAAAGAACTACCCTGACGAGTTCTACTTAACTTGTAGAGAACTTTGAGATGCTTATACTAGCGAACTAAAACTCGTATATATCTTTGGCATAAAAAGACGAAATAGCCTACAAAAGAACTACAATTGTGCTTTTGGCAGCTGAAACGAGCTGAGATTGTGATTTTGGCACGACACAATGAAGTTGTTTTGATGTCTTAAAGAACCTGAGTATGCTCACCAAATTTTGTGCGATTTTGAGACTGCAACCGGAGAGGCGTCAATGATGCCCTAGATGAAGCACCAACCTGCTTTGATACCAATTGTTGGAGTTAGACATCTGTGGAAGCACATGAATAGCACAAGGAAGAAGAACAAGCTTGGAGCACAACACACAATACTGAATATATTACCACTAGAATGTACAAAGATAAGTAGCCCATTAGGCCAATAGGAGTATATGCAAGTCAGGGGAAAGAAACACCCTAAAGAGGGAAAAATGTGCCCCGACAGTCCTAGAGTATTCACACACATCACGACCTAAATATATCAACAAGAAGACACCCCCTTTCCCTACTTGACATCATGTTTAACGATTAGTAGGCAACTAGTTCACCTTTGATGGTGATTAAGGTGACTTGCATGGAAAGGGAGAGACAGATGACCCGAAGCCCAACACAACCACAATACCCCATCATGGGTGACCCCAAGCCTATAGAAACCTGATATCTCATCATGGGTGACCCCAAGCTTAGGATGCTCTAATATCTCATTTGGGTGACACAATATCTCATCGTTGGCGACTTAAGGAGAATTTAAGGACATTATGGTTCATAACCATCAATAGGGGCATCTTTTTCTTGATACAAGGTGACTCCATCTAGGGGGTGACCCAAGTACAAAGCGACCCCATCTCCTAGGTGCAACACCTAATAAGGATGATTTTTCAACTTTATCATGTGTAACATATCATCAGGAGAATTATAAGGAGACTTGAGCAATATGAGAGTTATGGAGAGAGCTCTATATCAAGGAACTGTCTTGCATCGACACTTTTGACTAATGGGTTTGAGTGCATTCGTCCCTATTCAAATTCATTGTTTTAGGAAATCCCTCCAAATTTTTCGGGAGATGGTCTTGCAAATCCATCTTGGGAGGCTAGAACAAAAATCATCTTGAAACCTCTTGCAAATTTTATCTTGCAAATTCTGCTACACATTCGCATACCAAATTATCGTCACCAAACTGGAAAGCTTTATACTATCCAAGAGATACACTTATTATTTGATTCCATGACCAATTTGGAGCTTGTAGAGTTGGATCTTTATACGTTTAAGCTTATGGAGGAAATTCGTCAGCATAAAAAATTCTCTTCCATGATATGAATGCTTGGAAAGAGACAGAGAGAGAGAGGGAGAGAGAGAGGGGGAGGGAGTGAGAGAGAGAGGGGGGGAGAGAGAGAGAGAGAGAGAGAGAGAGAGAGAGAGAGATAGATCTGTCTATTGTTGTTATGGATCTCATGAATCAAGTAAGGAAGATTAAGATGTTTGTTTTAGGAATTCAAAAAATTATATAATGTTTGCAATTGTAACAAAGAAAAGGAGTTTCTTCACATACATTGTTGGGATAGAGAAGACTAGGCATTCAGAGAAGAGACGACATGGAATTCTAGTAAAAGTTGGAGAGAGAGAAATAGCGAGAGAGAGAGAGAGAGATTTCTCACTATCTACTATGTATAGATTAGGAGGTAGAAGGAGAGACAAAGGGAGCGAGAGAGAGAGAGAGGGAAAGAAAGATATATATATATATATATATATATATATATATATATATATATATATATATATATATATATATATATATATATATATATATATATATATATATATATATATATATATAGAGAGAGAGAGAGAGAGAGAGAGAGAGAGAGAGAGAAAGGTAGAAGTTAAGGTATAGAGCACATACATTCTTAGATTGTTGCTCCCAATCGAACTTTGTTGTAGATTCTAGGCACCATATAAAGAGATGGTTTTAGGCCAGAGAACTTAGAGAGAAAGTGCCTACTAAAAATCAAAGGTGATGTTGTAGATGAGAATGCAACTAAGCGAGAGAGATTACATAGGATTTTTAAACTCATTACGATAATGTAGTCCTCTAGTCCAGTGAAAAAATCAAGTAATTGTTGGATAAGAGTAAACCATTGAACAAACATCCAAGTTAGCTGTTTGAGACAACTAAACATTAAGTGCTCCAAATCAAATTCAAGTGAATCAAGAGTCCTCAAAGTCTTGTGAGGGATAAGAATCCCACCTTCGTTACTAAGTTCCATGCACCAGTCATGCCTAGAGATGGACTAGTAATTTGAATCCACCCAGTTCACATGTTTGTGCGTCGATCGCACTAGTAGAAAACTATGAATCACTACTAAGAAAGGATAAAGGTGATGGAATTGTCCACTTGTATCCTCTCAAGGTAGAGCTTTAATTTTTATCTAGAAAACTCTAGATAGCCGTACATAAGATAGATTTATGATGACTTATTGTGATGCCTTCTCTAGTAGTGAACGCATTTAGATATAAGCGAAAGGTCAACTATGGACTTCTACAAATCACTAGATAGGGTAGTAGAGTTTGGGTGGCCATAAAAAAATATTAGCCTTTTGCAACTTATATTAGGTCAAATAATTGAATCGAATGGTTTCTATATAGGGTAAGGAATATTAGAAGGACTTAGGTTGTATTAGCATTTCCCTGATTTCCATAAGTGAAGACACAAACAACTCCTTTTCCTTGTAATATCCTCATCATCTACAAACCATGAAGCCTCGTATTCAAGATTCAAGCATCATCTAGTTTTGGATTTGTATGAACAAGGTAATGCATAATTGGCTTGTCATCAAAATGAGGTGATTTCAAGTATGCAACACAATACATCCATGAGTGATGGATATTGAACATATTCTAACATAATCTTCTTTGTTGAAATAGGAGCTTTATACAAAAAGGCATGAATTACATATGAAGAATCAAAGGAGCATCAAGATTTTTCATAAATGAATACAAACTCACCTCACCTCTCCCAACCTAGGGAACTATGAAGAAGGTTAAAAGCTCAAATAAAGTCATCATACTACTTGTTTCGTTACTAAAAACAAGTCAAAATTCAAGGAGATTTACACATATATGATTAAGGGTGTTACATGAAATACAAAGCAATGAATAATCCTATTACAACTTAACTTATATACACTTATACCCATAATGGGTCGCTTATCTTTGTATATTCACTTGGTAATAAATTCGGTATTTTGTGTTGTGCTCCAAGATTCTTCTTCTTCCTTGTGTTGTTCGCATGCTTCTGTAGACCTCAAACTCCAACAATTGGTATCAGAGTAGGTTGTTGCTTCATGTAGGTTTTCATCATCACCCCTTCGATCAAAGTCTCAAAATGGCATCAAAATTGGAAAGCATACTCAGAGTGGTTAGGAAATCTCAAGGTGCACACATAGAGCTATTTAGTATATGTTTTATTCTTCAACTTTAATGGATATCAACATAAGAGACATGGAAATCTTAAGTGTAGGTGCAATAGAAATAAGAGTTAGAAACTTGATTAGAAACAATGAGCAATTAGAGTCCTTGAATTGAATTGAATATATGTGCAAACTCATGAAAGATATTGCAAGTACATGCTAAAAGATTACTCTCAAACTAAGAACACTAAAAGAACATATGAAGGTTACAAGTAACAAAACTTGAATAGATTTAAGGTAATGACGAGCTATTGGGATTCTCATGAATTAGTAATGCTTAATTGGCTTCTCCTCATAATGAAGATCTTTCAAGTATGCAAAATAATGAGGTCCTTTCAAGTATGCTATATAATTAACATATACAAACATAATGTTCTTTGTTAAATTAGGAACCTTCAACCAAAGCTATGAATCACATATCAAGAATGTTCATGCGAGTCAAACTAATGAAGACCAAACTCAAATTAAAATAAAGAAGAAGGTTAAAACATCAATTAAAACCACGATAACACTTATTTCTTTTATTAAAACTACATGAAAGTTTAGGAACTACAAAGGGATTTATAATCCTATTAGAGGTCAAATAATGAAACAACTATTCTTGATTTGCCTTATTTCTCTTATTTTTTCTATCCTCAAGAGATTAAGGTGAACTTTTTGTGCTCTTAAAAACAACTTAAACATCATCTCCCAAGGCCATTATTAGTTTTCTATGTGATGATGGTTTTGGTGGAGCTATTGTTCGTATTTCTAAAAGGTAATTATGTTTCTTGTACTCAGGTTAGCTCTTCTTCAAATCAATGATGTGCGGTTTCTTTCAAAAGTGCTATTAATCATATTGTTTTCTTTACGTATACATCTAATTTTTGCACTAAGAGAACTATTTGCTTGAAAAGGTTAACCAGCCTAAAAGTTCCCATGTTATTGTTTGCGGATATAGATATGGTTGTTACTTATTGATATTTGATCAACATCCATGGCCTTATTGAACGAACTTCCAACACTCAATTTATTTAAGAACATTAGGTAAAATGCGTGGAATTATGATATTTATAGATTGCATATATCTCTTCTTTCTCCAAGTTTCCTTCATAAGCATTAGCATGTCCTGTGAGGTGAACAAATCCTTTTCTTTTAAAAATTACTATCAAGTTAGAATTTACCTTTTTATGGATTTCCCTTATTAGAATTTTGGTTTTCCTCATTTGTTCCTTACCTTTTAGAGCCTGATTTTATCAAGAATAAACATTAACTTGATTCATAAACAAGCTATTAGAATATATTATCTTCCAGATAATATTAAAACTAAGAATATTAAGCTCATTCATAGAAACTAACTCAAGGTTGAATTGAAGAATGGGAGACCTGTCTCTTATCTAACTTGTTTTCCATAAGAATCCAACCTAGCATTTGTGTGTTGTAAGAAGCATTATCAATATGTGATCTATTCATCTTTATCAATGATCTGATTATGGGGAGGATTCTTTTGACCAACTTCAAATACATTAATAACGAAGGAATACAAGAAGAAAAAAGAAGGAGATATAAACAAGCCTAAGGATCTTGATGCCTTGAAAAAGTAATAAGGCACTAGAAAGCACCAACAAGCTTCACGATGGCTTGGAGCCAATTTCTTTAAGCTTGCTTCTCTCTATTAAAAAGACTCTTGATGCTTGAAGGGTTGGAAGCTCTTGGTTCTTCCAATCCTTCTAAACACAAATTCTAGGAAAGATTCGATAACTCATTCTTGTCTTGGGATTTCAAACCTGGTAGAGCATCATTCTCTTTTGTAGGACCTTCCAAAGTAGGATCATTGAATTTAAGGTTCCATCATATCGAAAACCAAGTTAAGAACCACTTTCTATTGATCACTTCAAGACATTTTGGTGGTTTCTTAAATCTCAAGATATCTTAAATCCTATTACTATTTCTCCATTTAATAAATTTTGGATTAGGCATTCCCTTCACTTGACAAGACATATCTTTCAATCTTGCCAAGCATTTATCTTTTGTTTAAAGAGGCACTAGTCCTTGTAGTCAACTATTTGAATATGATCAATGACCTTAAATCTTATCGAACTCCTATGGGCTTGGTACTACAGGTTCTTCCGTTATTGGAGTCCTTTGGATGAAATTTTTTTAGCCATTTGGAGGGCCTTGTTTTCAAAAAGTGAAATGCTACATATCGGGGACCAAATGGAGTCATTTTTTATAATTCTACATGTGTAGTTCTAGTTTGTTGAGTACCTAATCCCATGTCTTCCTCAAAGAGATATCAAGCCCAATGAAATACAGAGTTGCCTGACTAAGTAGCCCAAAATGAGCCCCCACCAACCTTGGTCATAAAGAAACTAAGGAGGTGGTTGAATGATGCATCTTAAGGCATTCTTGCAGTGGTTAGTTCTAGATCCCAAGAGAGGGCACGAAATATCTCCCTAGTAAATAGTGAAAAAAATGTGAAAAATTTATTAGATGGTCCTCTCACTAAATAGTGACAACTTTAAAAATTTTAAATAAGTTAATGGATAATGTCAATCAAGGTATGAGAGTTTCGCTAAAGTTTTAAAAACTACATAGCATTTTAAAAATTAATTTTAAGTAGAAATATTTTAACCATACATTTCAAAAAATCAACAACAAAGGTTTTGGAAGATCTTTGTAGACACAATGATAGAAAGATATTAAAGGAACTTTGAAAGCTATTTCTTTGTAAACGTGGCTCAAAATTCAAGGAACTTGAAGTGAGGATGGCTTAGAGACATAACTGAAGAGAAAATAGTTAGTTCACAAGCATAAAGATAATTTTCTTTTTTTTTAAGTGTGTATGAGCTACATAGCTCTTATGCTAAGAAAGGGTCCTTGATCATTTCATACTCATTTCTTTTTTATCATTAGTTATTTAGAAACCTATTCTTGTCACATAAATGTTTCTGAAAGCTTGTATCTAATCTTAGCATATTGTGAGACAACTAGGCCACCAAGTGAGTAGTGGTCTATCTCTATATGCCTAATGGAGAATATAAGTTGTTTGTCTTGAAGGCATTGGTTCTCCCACTAGGAGTAACTATTTTGAGTGAAATAACTTGAATTAGCAAGGTCTCTAAGTATAATTGATGTGTGAAAAATCTCATGGGTTCATTCTTCAAGAGTTTAGATAAGCATTTGTCTATGTGAACAATGGTTCTGTGAGTGTGCTTGTGAGGTCATCGATGCTTCAAGGCTACATAGGGAAGGTGTTTATTTCTCCCATTATTATTAGATCTTTTCAACATACAAAAGCATTAAAAAACGACAAGGAGAAGCCTTTGAAGTATTTTGAAGTAAGGTGAGCTACTAAATCAAGTTCTAAATCACACACCAAGCAAGGGAGATTCAAATAGTGAATATGAAAGCATCAATCTCATCTAATGGGAGCTTTTGAGTTACGGAGGTAAAGGCTATTACTATTTCTCACTTCCTCTTCATAAAAGGGATCCACAAGAGTTTATTAGAGTTCACCATATTGAAATATAACACTCAAATCAAGCAGCTGGATAAAAATAATTATTAGCCATGGAGGTCTAGAATCTCTGGCTATAGATTGTCACATTGATGATGTTTTACCTGGTTGCATACACTTTGAATGGGTTTGGTATGATGAGAAGTGGAAGGCTTCTACATAAGCTATGTATGTCAAGGATAATCATCCTAACTTTGCGTGTGTGGCAGCCTTGATGGTGACTAATGAGATGAGTATTGTATGCACAAAGATAAAGGGCATTTCTATGTAGGTAAAGGTAGACGAAGATCACAAAGGAGCTAGGGCAAAGGAAGAGGTAGATAAGGGTGAAAATTAAACAATGATCGTGATGAAGAACTAGGAAGCAAATACTCTTCGTCAAGATGGATAGAAAAATTCAAAGTTAGAGGAGGAAGATTCAACTAGAATAGAGAAAACAAAATCTCAAAAGCCTGCTTCATTGTGGCATATGTGGCCCCTATGCAAGGAATTCCTATCAAATAGAGAAGAATAATTCAACCTACAATGTTCAAGGTAATTATGCATCTACTTCAATTGAAGATGAGAACATGCTAGCTATGATGAAGATGAGTGAATATAAGACACAAGGGTCAAGCACATGGTACGTCAATAGCGCATGTAGCAACCATGTGAGCTGCAACAAGGAGTTCTTCTCAAACATGCAAGTGCCATTGATTTAAGTTCATGTGGGAATAGGTAATGACACTCCTAATGGTATTGCACACATAGGTGATCTTATGTTGGATGGATCTCACAAAGCCAAGTGTTTGAAATGTTTTTTCATGTTTAGACAATCACAAAGAATCTAGTCGATATGGGGAAATGGTTGAGAGTGGACTTCAAGTCAAGTTCAACTAGAAGGAATGTTTTGTGGAAAACCCTAAAGAGGCATATAGATTGATAGCCAAATTCAAAAAGGAGGGAAGGCTATTCACTTTGGATGTGAAGCCTAGCGTGGACCATACAAGCTACTTCACATTTGGAAACAAGAAGGTAGCAAAATTTTGTCTCCCTACATTAAATTGATCTAGAAACAAGTTATTAGTGTATGTATATGTAGGAGAGTAGTTGCCCAAGATTTGTGTCAACATGCAGAGAGAAAAAGAGAAAAATCATCAAATGAACCAAAACTAAGGTTTTGAGACGCACAACTACTAACTAATCCTAATTGTTCCCTTGAGTTCCATGCGCATACAAATGCAAGTCTTCATGCAGTTGGATCGGTTCTAGCACAACCATGCTCACATAAGGTGCAAAACCTATTGGTTATGCAAGAAAATTACTTAAAAAGCCAGGAAGAAATTATAGTCCCATAGAAAGAGAATATTTGGCTATTGTATGTGCACTTCAAATTTTCTGGCATCGCCTTCTAGGAGTACATTTTATTTTCATCTTGGACTATCTAATGCTCTAACTTGCATTGACAGGGTCCCTTAGTGTAGCTTATTTCAGTGATTAGAGATTCTATGAGTGTGTGGAGGAGGCGATCTATTCTTCAAGGCTGCATAGGACATACAAACGTGGGCATTTCGACATACAAATGCACTCAAGGAAGCCGCGTGATCAAGTTCAGTGATGAATCTCAGGCCCCAAGGAAGGGAAAGAATATCTTCTCAGTAAATAATGAAAACAATGCGATTAAGTTATAAGATGGTCCACTTAGTAAAATGCAAATTTTCAAAATGACTCAATAATTAAATGGATTGTTTTAATCGGAGAGGGACTCAATTCAAATGAACTCTAAGCATAATCGACGAGGCGTCGACGAGGTGTTTGTGTGTGTGTGAGAGATGTATTCAACGTTTCTTCAGAATACAAAGAACTTCACGAAGTATGGAAACCGCAAACCACAGACATAATAATTCTGTCACAAAACGTATTGAAATACCGAAAATGTAGTTCCGCTAAATGGAAGCTCAAGATGATCTTCCTCGCTAAATGGAAGCTTAAAATATTTGTTCATAATATACAGAAAGATATGATGTGGAAAGGGGTGTGTGTGTGAGAGAGAGAGAGAGAGAGAGAAAATATTGTATTGGACATTTCTTCAGAATATACAGAAGATCACGAAGTATGGAAACATTCCATTCAGGTAACTACAGGAGGTATTATCTGTTTCTTTCACCTAGTTATTCCTTCCGGAAACCGCAAAGCGCAGAAATGATGATCCTGAAAACCTTGATTATTCAACTCCTGCAAAGCTCCTTCCGCATCTGCACCGAAGTGTGCGCGACTGTGAGTCTCTCGTGACTCCTAGTCGAGCGGAAGCAGCAGCTTGCCAAAAAGTCATCCTCGCTTGCCAAAAAGACAGTTTTCGACCTTATCTGCTTTCCTGTCACTCCGCATGCTCACTGATGCTTGCGTTGCGAGAAAGAGAGAAACACAGAGATGTATGTTTAAAACTTCGCCCAACTGCTCAAAAGGCATTATGGCATTATTCAAAAGGACGTCACATTTTCTTTTCTCAAAAGGACGTCACATTTTCTTTTCTTAAACTTTGTTGGGAAATCGCATCTTCAGGTCTCTCAAACAACACAGCTTAAAACCCTTTTCAACATAGAAGTTTGATATGGACTCCTCACAGTACTATGTGGAAAAGTAAAGTATTTTTTAATGTTAAAAGCATTATTTTGTCATGCTTCCATCTTCTTTTTGCTTCATAAAAATTATAATATGTCTTTCTCAGAATACTGGAGGTTCTTCCATGCATGCTATCTCTTGCAAGTCATTAATTAGAAAGACATGTTTCTACGTCAAGTTGATATACTTGTCCACCTTTAGTTCATTCACAGAAGAGAACTATGGGATGAACTCAACAATTGGAGACCTTTCTCTTGTCTGACTTGTATGTACTTCTATGGAAGATATTAATGCATAGAAACATCTCAGAGGGACAAAAGGGTTTTGCGCAGGATAACAATGTATTGTTGATGACATCCTCACCTAGTGTAAGGGTAAAGTGTGCTAAAGAGCTTGAGCAAGGCTTCTAGTTTTTCATGACTTCATTTCAACAAAACCTACGATAAGATGGAGTGGGTGTGCGAGAAACCGGATATCCAGCCTATTACGGTAACAACTCTGGCCTTACCATCTTCACTCAAAAATCCACCCCTCCCCTTTCTCCATCCAAAGTACCTTTGCCACCTAGCCCTCCTGCTTTGCCATGACATTCGGTAGCCCTTGGCCATTCCCAACCCATCCCTTCCTCCCCCGATTATTCGCCCCCTTCTTCTTCCGCCACAATCATAGATAATCCCTCTCAACCTCTCTCTGCCATCATCCCTGACTCCTTGGCTCAATTAGCCCAAATTGGGAATTACCTAATCCACCTTTCCTAGCATCTCCCTCACCACTTACAAGTTACCCATCAATCCCTACATATAGAGCATCAATCCAAAGTTTATCTCCTTGAAGCGGACATTGCACCACTCCAAGAAGAGTTATAGCAGTGAAAGCAGATGCAAGCTCATTACAGGAATAGCTCCAAATTCTCCAAGGACAATTGACCGAGAAGGATGCCATCATTGCAGCACGCGATGATGAGATCAAAAGTGACTCGGACAGTGAGTGATAAGGAGGATGCACTGAAGGCCTTGGGTGATCTGCTAGAAACAACACGACTTCAACTCCTTATAGCTGAACAGAAGGGTCAAGAGATGGCTGAGACAACCTTAGAAGTAGAAACGGAATTAAACAAAGTCAGAGAAGAACTCTTCTAGAAAAGCTAGTCACTCGAGGAGGAAATAGGCTGAAATCTTAAGTTGAAGAAGAATGTTGAAGCCATCCAGAAAGAAAGGCATGATTTTTTCAAAACAATGCAGTTTCAGTAACAAGAGCATGAAAGAACGGAGAAACAACTTGGTATCCAGCAAGAGCAATTATCTCGCATTGATGCCGAGATGGAAGAAATGAAATTACGCCGCGATGCTGCACTCGCTAATGATTTTTACCTCCAAGAAGCTTTTTTGCAGAATCAAGCCAAAGTATTACTCTCTCAGGTTATTGCTTCCAGCTTTGTGCAGACTGATGCACACTTGGTTGAACCTCAAATTTTGGACGAGATGCTAGAATCCCTCAAGTAGAAAATCTCCCGTACTTTTAAATTAGCTCGAACAATGTATATCCAAGAAATCATCAATGATTCTTAACTCTTGTAACTACCCTACTAGGTTCGAGTCCACCATGCGTGCCAGTGTCAGGCCATCGAAATATTATTTAGAAGAATAATTTTAATTAAGAAAAGTCCTGCACTGAAGGGTATTGTGCAAAACTTTCTAACGTTCTCCTAGTTAATAGAAGCAATGTGTGGAAGAGAGGAGAGAGGCATCGCTGGACTCTCTTGTCTAGGAGATCCGCTGGAGTTGATTCTATCGCAGATTATTTAAAATGTGGTGTCATCTATGTTGTTAAAGATTCAGTATTGAATGAATAAGGTATTGCGTTAACAATTAATTGTGTAGTGAATGAAGCACAGTTATAACAGTAATACTAAATGAATAATAGAAGTTCTGCGCATGTGGTTGCGGTGATTGTTAAGAAGTTGTTATGCGTTGGAAGTAGTAGTTGAATTTGTGGTAATAGCTAGAAGTTAATTAGTGACTGGGAAAATACATCAAGGGCCTCTCTATTACAGACCCCTTACCATCCTAAGCACCCATGTATAGATTGATTAATAATTTAGATTAACCATAGAAGATTAACAAGGTCCTTTCAAGTATGCAAAATAGTACATCCATAAGTGCTAGATAATTACCATCTACAAACATAATTTTCTTTGCTAAATTAGTTACTTAAACCAAAACGTATGAATAAGAAAGAAGCCTAACCATCTTGATGCCTTGGACAAGCGAACAGCCCCTAGAAAACACTAACGAACTTCATGATGACTTGATCTCCTTCATGCGAGCCAATTTCTTTTAAGCTTGTTTCTCTATATTAAAAAGACTATTGATGCGTGAAGGGGTGGACTCTCTTGATGCTTCTAATCCTCTTAGACACAAATTCTAGGAAATATTCAATAGATCATTCTTCTCGTGGGATTTCAAACTTGGTAGAGCATCATCCTCTCCAAATTTTTTGTAGGACATCCCTTCCAATACCATTCCAAAGGGCATGGCAGTAGCCAAGCACCTCCCAAAGTAGGGCTTCCCTCATCAAGCATAACATACACCCTTATTATCCATCCCAAATAATGGCACCTCTTTCGCATGAGAAGAATAGGTGCTTAACGTCCTCAGACCACCAAGGTACTATTCACACCATAGATGGCACAAAAACTTTGAGCATATTCAATATTGGTCCATATTCCCCTCTTGGGAATTCAACACATGAGGATTACTTTCTTGATTTCCAAGCGTAGGTGTCAAAGATCATTGAATTTAAGGTTCCATCATATACAAGTCCAAGTTAACAACCACTTTCTATTGATCACTTCAATACATTTTGGTGGTTTCTTAAATCTTAGGATATCTTCAATCCTATTACTATTTTTCCATTTAATACATTTTGGATTAGGCACTTCCTACACTTAAGAAGGCAAATCTTTCAATCTTGCCCAGGATTTATCCTTGGTTTAAAGAGGCACTAGTCCTTGTAGTCAATTATGTGCATCATATCAATGGCTTAAGCCTTATCAAACTCCTATGGTTTTAACCGTACATTTTGGAAGATCTTTGTGGAAATAACGGTACAAAGATGTAAAAGCAAATTTAAAATCTTTTTCTTTGTAAATATGGCTCGAAATGTGAGGAACTGGAAGTAAGGATGGGTTAGAGACATAACGGAAAAGACAATATTAAGTTCACAAGTACAAGGATAAATTAAATTTTTAAGTGTGTATGAGCTGGATAGCTCTTAGTGTGCTAAATAAAGATCCCTTATCATTTCCTACTCGTTTCTTCTAATAATTAGTTTCTTAGAGACCTACTCTTGTCACGTAAATATTTCTCAAAGCTTGTATTTAATCTTTGCATATTATGAGACAATTAGGCCCATAAGTGAGTAGTGGTCTATATATGTATGCCTAGTGGAGGATCGGACTTGTTTGTCTTGAAGGCATTGGTTCTCCTAGGTATGAGTAACTATTTTGAGTGAAATATCATGCATTAGCAAGGTCTCTAAGAATAATTGATGTGTGAAAAATATCATGGGTTCATTCTTGGAGAGTTTAGATGAGTGATTATCTGTGTAAATAATGGTTTTGTAAGTGTGCTTGTCAGGCCATCTATGCTTTGCTTATGCAAGCAAATTACTAACAAACGTGCAAGAAATTATAGTACCATAGAAAGAGAATGTTAGGCTATTATATTTGCACTTTACAGGTTTTGGTATTGTATTGAAGGAGTACGTTTTATTTTCATCCTGTATTGTCAAACAATAATATATTTTATCAATAGGCCTAAAGTGGATAGAAGGGTTTGATGGTGGCTACTATTCTTTTAGAAATATTACTTTGAGATTGACAGCAAGCTAGGTAAAGAGAATCACATGGCTGACCAAGTGTCAAGGATGGCCATGAGTGAAAGCAAAGAGCTACAAGATGTTCCACAAGAAGTCATGTGCCTATTATCCAAGAGAAAATGAGAAGTCAAAAAGCTCCAACAAGATTTTCCCTTGGGTCTATGGGAAGGAGGCACTTGCGCCCTTAAAATTCATCATCATAAAACAAGTTGAAGCCAAGTTGGTCGGAATTGATCCTCACAATAGGAAACTAGTAGCATTGGAAGAATACAAGGAACCAATAATGAAGAGATTGCAGGCGAAGCAAGAGAAGTGCAAACCAATTCGTGATAGGTATCTAAGGGCTATTGAAGTGAAGGAAGAATCCTTGGCCTTGATGCATCAAATCTTGCCAATACCCACTAAATTCGCACCTAAGTGTGAAGGACCTTATAAAGTGATGAGGATATTACCCAAAGGAGTAATCGAGACGGAAGACTTGAAGAGTGAGAAAATGAGCCTTCTTTATGTTCATAGGGTGAAGGAATTCTTCAAAGAAAGCAATAGGGATATTACTTACGATATATACCATAAGATCATTTGAATTTTGTGATATTATTAATTTCTCATAGGGTAAAGAGTCTTTACTTGTAGCAAATGAAGAGAAAGGTTGCATCGAGATGGTGAAAACACTTGCAGCATGGATCTATAGCATTCTAGTTTTGCCAAAATATATTGCCAAATCGTCTTCATGTAGCTTGTGGTTGGAACCACTTTCAATCACCCTATGGGGCCATATGGAGGCACTCATTCTCTTCCTCCCATTTCCCATCCATTTGGCCATCTTGGCATTGGTGTTCTCTCTTTGGTGACCCTCGACCATTGGGGCTTGGGGTCTCCCTTGAGGTGACCTCCCACCTTTGGGATCTCATAACTACATGACTACAAATGCAATGAATAGAAATTCAATGCATACGAAATTCAAACATAAAAAGGATAGATATGAAGAATAAAAACATTAATGGATATATCTTCTTCTCCACGTATTTCAAGAACTCCATGCAAGCTTGCTCATAGCTTGTGTGAATGAGTTCTAATCTATCACGTAGCGGCAGTAATGATGGAAGTCATTCTTGCAGCAATCTATGTTGCTTGAATTTCTAGATTTCTCTATGTTATGTTTTCACTTGGTTGAAAGAATAAAAAAGCAGCATGTCTTATTGCTTTAGAAGACGAACCTACATTCCAAGGTTCTGTGCTCGAGCCTTGTGGCCATCTGAAACTTCAAAACTCTCGTAAGGAATTGAAGCAAGAAGGTACTATATCCAGAGATGTTTAGACTTTAGGATAAGTATCACCCACACATTAATTTCGATATAAAATAGGGTGGTGTGGGACACAAGATCTTATAATCAGGTTGACGTAGGAAAGATGGTATGGTACATCCGACCATGGATGATAATTATCTTTTAGTCCTAGATTGGATCTTGAAGCTAGGTTTGATCCTCAAGAGAATAAAGACTTTAAAGAAGGAGTTTACTTCAAGGAGGATAAAAGTAGTATCTCAAGATACTTCAAGATAACTTCAAGATAACTTCAAGATAAAGGAAACAAAAGATATGAAGTAAGTAACTTCCAAGATCCTCTTGAAACACTTCAAGATAAAGTGTTGTTATTTTGAAAATATTTCATAAATTTTTGAAAGAAGTTGGACTTTGATTTTGAGTTGATCTTTTCAACCAAGGACTTGATTGACTAAGTCCTTTTGCAAAAGACCAGGGTTAACTGGTTAGAACAAGATAACTAAATTGAACATCCTAGATAGATATTATGTACAAGAACCTGTTCAATCTTCAAAAGCTAATAAGTCTAAGTGGCCTTATTTATTTGATTTTTCTTCAAGTTATAGCATAAATGATTTCCTAGAGTCCAATATACTCCAGAATAGAGAAGTTAGGAATTGCTCATCAGATTGAAAATTCCCAAAGAACTTATAGCTCAAGTCTTTGAGAAAACTGTCCCAAGCTGGACAATTTTCATTTTGAATTTGAATATGTCAAGTTATAGTATGGTTGACTCAAAGAAAGTGGTAAACTTTCTCCTACAGTTTACATAGGATTTTTAAACTCATTAGGATAAAGTAGTCCTCTAGTCCGGTGAAAAAATCAAGTAATTTTTGGATAGGAGAAAACCATTGAACAAACATACAAGTTAGATATTTGAGACAACCAAACGTTAAGTGCTCCAAATCAAATTCAAGTGAATCCAGAGTTCTCAAAGTCTTGTGGGGGATAAGAATCCCACCTTCATTACTAAGTCCATGCACCCGTCATGCCCAGAAATCGACTAGTAATTTGAATCCACCCATTTAACATGTTTATGCCTAGATCGCACCTGGTAGAAAAATATGAATCACTACTAAGCAAGGATAAAGGTGATGGAATTGTCCACTTGTATCCTCTCAAGGTAGAGCTTTAATTTTTATCTAGACAACTCTAGATAGGGGTACACAAGATAGATTTATGATGACTTAGTATGATGCCTTCACTAGTAGTGAACGCATTTAGATATAGGCCAAAGGTCAACTATGGACTTCTATAAATCACTAGATAGGGAAGTAGAGTGTGGGTGGCCGTCAAACAAACATTACCCTTTTGCAACTTATATTAGGTCAATTAATTGAATCGAATGGTTTCTAAATAAGATAGGGAATATTAGAAGGACTTAGGTTGTGTTAGCATTGCCCTGAATTCCATATCTGAAGACACAAACAACTCCCTTTTGTTTTAATATCCTCATCATCTATAAACCATGAATCCTCGTATTCAAGATTCAAGCATCATCTAGTTTGGTATTCCTATGAACAAGGTAATGCATAATTGGCTTGTCATCAAAATGAGGTGCTTTCAAGTACGCAACAGAGTACATCCATGAGTGATTGATATTAAAAATATTCTAACATAATCTTCTTTGTTGAAATAGGAGCTTCAAACAAAAAGGCATGAATTACATCTGAAGAACCAAAGGAGCTTCAAGATTTTTCTATGAGATAAATGAATAGGGACTCACCTCACCTCTCCCAACCTAGGGAACTATGAAGAAGGTTAAAAGCTCAAATAAAACCATCATACTAATTGTTTCCTTACTAAAAAATAGTCAAAATTCCAAGAGATTTACACATATATGATTAAGGGTGTTACATGAAATACAAAGGAATGAATAATCCTATTACAAGTTAACTTATATACACTTATAGCCATAATGGGTCGCTTATCTTCGTATATTCACTTGGTAATACATTCGGTATTTTGTGTTGTGCTCCAAGATTCTTATTCTTCCTTGTGTTGTTTGCATGCTTCTCTAGACCTCAAACTCCAACAATTGGTATCAGAGCAGGTTGTTGCTTCATGTAGGGTGTCATCAACACCCCTCCAATCAAAGTCTCAAAATCGCATGAAAATTGGAAAGCATACTCAGGGTGGTTAGGAAATCTCAAGGTGCACACATAGAGATATTTAGTATATGTTTTATTCTTCACCTTTAATGGATATTAACATAATAGACATGGAAATCTTAAGTATAGGTGCAATAGAACTAGGAATTAGAGACTTGATTAGAAACAATGAGCAATTAGAGTCCTTGAATTGAATTGAATATATGTGCAAACTCATGAAGATATTCTAAGTACATGCTAAAAGATTACTCTCAAACGAAGAACACTAAAAGAACATATGAAGGTTACAAGTAACAAAACCTGAAAGATTTAACATAATGATGAGGTATTGGGATTCTCATGAATCAGTAATGCTTAATTGGCTTCTCCTCATAATGAGGACCTTTCAAGTGTGCAAAATAATGAGGTCCTTTCAAGTATGCTAAATAATTAACATATAAAAACATAATGTTCTTTGTTAAATTAGGAACCTTCAACCAAAGCCATGAATCACATATCAAGAATGTTCAGGCGAGTCAAATGAATGAAGACCAACCTCAAATTAAAACTAAGAAGAAGGTGAGAACATCAATTAAAACCACGATAAGACTTATTTCCTTTGTTAAAACTACATGAAGTTTTAGCAACTACAAAGGGATTTATAATCCTATTAGAGGTCAAATAATAAAACAATTATTCTAGATTTGTCTTATTTCTCTTATTTTTTCTATCCTCAATTGATTAAGGTAAACTTC
This sequence comes from Ceratopteris richardii, assembly GCA_020310875.1. Taxonomy (NCBI): domain Eukaryota; kingdom Viridiplantae; phylum Streptophyta; class Polypodiopsida; order Polypodiales; family Pteridaceae; genus Ceratopteris; species Ceratopteris richardii. The sequence goes on from CM035433.1 coordinate 80,861,762, forward strand.
GTGTGCTCTTCAAAAAAACCTAAACATAATCTCCCAGAGGCCACGATTAGTTTTCTATGTGATGATGATTTTGGTGGAGCAATTATTTGTATTTCTAACAAGTAATTATGTTTCTTGTACTCAGGTTAGCTCTTCTTCAAATCAATGATTTGCAGTTTCTTTCAAAAGTGTTATTAATCATACTATTTTTTTTACGTATACATCTAATTGTTACACTAAGAGAACTATTTGCTTGAAAGGGTTAGCCAACCTAAACGTTTCCATGTTATTGTTTGGGGATATTGATATGGTTGTTACTTATTGATATTTGATCAACATGCATGACCTTATTGAAATAACTTCCAACACTAGATTTATTTAGAAAATTAGGTAAATGGGTGTAATTATGATATTGATAGATTGCATATATTTCTTCTTTCTTCTAGTTTCCTTCATAAGCATTAGCATGTCTTGTGAGGTGAACAAATCCTTTTCTTTTAATAATTACTATCAAGTTGATGGAATTCCCTTATTACAATTTTGGTTTTCCTCATTTGTTCCTTACCTTTTAGAGCATGATTGTATCAAGAATACACATTAACTTGATTCATAAACAAGCTATTAGAAGATATTATCTTCTAGATAATATTAAAACTAAGACTATTAATCTCATTCATAGAAACTAACCCAAGGATGAAATGAAGAATAGGAGACCTTTCTCTTATCTGACTTGTTTTCCATAAGAATCCAACCTAGCATTTGTGTGTTGTAAGAAGCATTCACAATATGTGATCTACTCCTCTTTATCAATGATCTGATTATGGGGAGGTTTCTTTTAACCAACTACAAATACATTAATAATGAAGGAATACAAGAAAAAAAAAGAAGGAGGTATAAAGAAGCCTAACGATCTTGATGCCTTGCAAAAGTTAAAAGCCACTAGAAAGTACCAACAAGCTTCACAATGGCTTGGAGCCAATTTCATTTAAGCTTGTTTCTCTCTATTAAAAAGACTCTTGATGCTTGAAGGGGTGGAAGCACTTAGTTCTAACGATCCTTTTAAACAGAAATTCTAGGAAAGATTCAATAAATCATTCTTGTCCTGGGATTTCAAACTTGGTAGAGCATCATTCTCTCCAAATCTTTTGCAGGACCTTGCAAAGTAGGGCTCGCCTCTAGTCTATCCATCAATCAAGCATAATGTACACTCTTACTGTCCACCCCAAATAAAGGCACCTCTTCAGCATGCGAAGAATAGGTGCATAAGGTCCTCACACCCCGAAGCTATTTTTTCACAACATGGGTGGCGTAACAACTTTGAGCATATTTAATATTGGTCCATATTCCCATCTGGGAATTTTGATGCATAAGTATTACTTTCTTAATTTCCAAGAGGAGGTACCAAAGATCATTGAATTTAAGGTTCCATCATATCGAAGACCAAGTTAAGAACCACTTTCTATTGATCACTTCAAGAAATTTTGGTGGTTTCTTAATTCTCAAGATATCATCAATCTTGTTACTGTTTCTCCATTTAATACATTTTGGATTAGGCATTTCCTACACTTAACAAGACATATCTTTCAATCTTGCCAAGCATTGATCTTTTGTTTAAAGAGGCACTAGTCCTTGTAGTCCACTATTTGAATATGATCAATGACCTTAAATCTTATCGAAATCCTATGGGTTTGGTACTAGAGATTCTTCCACTGTTGGAATGCTTTGGATGAAATGTTTTTAGCCATTTGGAGGGCCTAGATTTCAATTAGTGAAATGCTACAAATCAGGGACCAAATGGAGTCACTTTTTCTGATTCCACTTGTGCAGTTCCAGTTTGTTGAGTACCTAATCCCATGTCTTCCTCAAAGAGACATCAAGCCCAATGAAATACAGAGTTCTCTGACTAAGTAGCCCAAAATGAGCCCCCACCAACCTTGGTCATGAAGAAACTAAGGAGGTGGTTGAGTGATGCATCTCAAGGCATTCTTGTAGTGACAGATTTTAAAATTTAAAATAAATGAATGGATAATGTCAATCAAGGTATGAGTGTTTCTCTAAATTTTAAAAAACTACATAGCATCTTAAAAAACTACAATGGTACAAAGATATAAAACGAAATTTAAAAGCTATTTCTTTGTAAACTTGGCTCAAAATTCGAGGAACTTGAAGTAAGGATGGCTTAGAGACATAACTTAAAAGAAAATAGTCAGTTCACAAGTACAAAGATAATTTTCTTTTTTTTAAGTGTGTATGAACTACATAGCTCTTATGCTAAGAAAGGGTCCTTGATCATTTCATACTCATTTCTTGTAATCATTGGTTTTTAGAAAGCTATTCTTGTCACATAAATGTTTCTCAAGCTTATATCTAATCTTAGCATATTGTGAGACAACTAGGCCACGAAGTGAGTAGTGATCTATCTCTATATGCCTAATGGAGGATATAAGTTGTTTGTCTTGAAGGCATTGGTTCTCCCAGTAGGAGCAACTATTTTGAGTGAAATAACTTGCATGAGCAAGGTCTCTAAATATAATTGATGTGTGAAAAATCTCATGGGTTCATTCCTCAAGAGTTTAGATAAGCAATTGTCTATGTGAACAATGGTTTTGTGAGTGTGCTTGTGATGTCATCGATGCTTCAAGGCTACATAGGGAAGGTGTTTATTTCTCCCATCGTTATTAGATCTTTTGAACATACAAAACCATTCAAAGAGGACAAGGAGAAGCCATTGAAGTATCTTGAAGTAAGGTGAGCTTCTAATTCAAGTTCAAAATCACACACCAAGCAAAGGAGATTCAACTAATGAATATGAAAGCATCAATCTCATCTAATGGGAACTTTTGAGTTAGAGAGGTAAAGGCTATTACTATTTCTCACTTCCTCTACATCAAATGGATCCACAAGAGTGCATTAGAGTTCACCATATTCAAATATAACACTCAAATCAAGTAATTCGATAAAAATAATTATTAACCATGGAGGTAGAATCTCTGGCTATAGATTGTCACATAGATGATGTTTACCTAGTTGCATACACTCTGAATGCGCTTGGTATGATGAGAAGTGGAGGGATTCTACATCAGCTATGTATGTCAAGGATAATCTTGCTAACTTTGAGTGTGTGGCGGCTTTGATGGTGACTAATGAGATGAGTATTGTATGCACAAAGACAAAGGGCAATGAACCCTAAGGTTTCTATGTAGCTAAGGGTAGAAGAAGATCACAAAGGAGCTAGGGCAAAGGAAGAGGTAGACAAGGGTGAAAATCAAATGATGATCGTGATGAAGAACAAGGAAGGAAATAATCTTCGTCAAGATGGTTAGACAAATTCAAAGTTGAAGGAGGAAGGTTCAACTAGAATAGAGAAAACAAAATCTCATAAGCCTACTTCATTGTGGCATATATGGCCCCTATACAAGGCATTGCTATCAAACACAGAAGAGTAACTCAACCTACAATGGTCAAGGTAATTATGCATCTACTTCAAATGAAGATGAGAGCATGCTAGCTATGATGCAGATGAGTGAATATAAGACACAAGGGTCAAGCACATGGTACATCAATAGGGCATGTAGCAACCACATAAGTTGCAACAATGAGTTCTTGTCAAACATGCAAGTGCCATTGATTGAAGATCATGCGGAAATAGGTAATGACACTCCTAATGCTATTGCACACATAGGTGATGTTATGTTCGATGGATCTCAGAAAGCCAAGTGTTTGAAAGATTTTTTCATGTTCACACAATCACAAAGACTCTAGTCTATATGGGGAAATGGTTGAGAGAGGACTTCGAGTCAAGTTCAACTAGAAGGAATGTTTTGTGGAAAACCCTAAAGAGGGGTATAGATTGATAGCCAAATGCAAAAAGGAGGGAAGGCTATTAACTTTGGATGTGAAGCCTAGCGTGGACCATACAAGGTACTTCACATTTGGAAACAAGAAGGTAGCAAAATTCTGTCTCCCTACATTAAATTGATCTAGAAACAAGTTATTAGAGTATGTATATGTATTAGAGTAGTTGCCCAAGATTTGTGTCTACATGCACATAATTTGAAGGAAATATTTGAACAATGTTTCAACATAGGCTTGAAGTTGAACCTTGCTAAATGTCAATCTTCATTCACAAAAGGTACACTCCTTGGCCACATAATTATGGCCAAAGGGTTAACTGTTGATCTGGCTAAGGTAGCTATGATCCTTTCCATGCCCATTTTGTAGATTTCTAAGGAAGCGCAAAGATTTTTAGGTCATTCAAGATACCATAGGAGATTTATAAAAATGTATGAGAAAATAGTTAAGCCTCTATCAACTCCTACAAGCAGGAAGATCCCTTTCTCTTGGAGTTTTAAAGAGGAAAAGCATATAATGAGCCAAAACTAAGGTTTTGTAATGCACCGCTACTAACTATTCCTGAGTGTTCACTTGAGTTCCATGTGTATACAAATGAAAGTCTTCATGTAGTTGGAGCGGTTCTAGAACAAGCATGCTCACATAAGGTGCAAAACCTATTGGTTATGCAAGAAAATTACTTACAAAGGCGGGAAGAAATTATAGTCCCATAGAAAGAGAATGTTTGGCTATTGTATCTGCACTTCAAAAGTTTTGGCATTGCCTTCTAGGAGTACATTTTATTTTCATCTTGGACTATCTAATGTGATAACTTTCATTGACAAGGTCCCTTAGTGTAGCTTATATGAGTGATTAGAGATTCTATGAGTATGTGGAGGAGGCCATCTATTCTTCAAGGCTGCATAGGACATACAAACGCGGGAATTTTGACATGAAAATGCACTCAAGGAAGGGCAAGAATATCTTCTCAGTAAATAGTGACAACAATGCGATTAAGTTATAAGATGGTAAACTTAGTAAAATGCAAACTTTCAAAATGACTCAATAAATAAATGGATTGTTTCAACCGGAGAGGGATTCAATTCAAATGAACTCTAAGCATGACTCAATCCGCTCAGAAAACCAACATAATCGACGAGGTGTCAAAAGGTCAGTGTTTGTGTGTGTATGTGTGTGTGTGTGTGTGAGAGAGAGAGAGAGAGAGAGAGAGAGAGAGAGATGAGAACGAATATTGTATTCAACGTTTCTTCAGAATACAAAGAACTTCACGAAGTATGGAAACATTCAACTGGGCGAACTATAGGAGTTATTATGTGTTTGTTTAACCTAATTGTCGGTGTTTGTGTGTGTGTGTGTGAGAGAGAGAGAGAGAGAGAGAGAGAGAGAGAGAGAGAGAGAGAGATGAGAGCGAATATTGTATTCAACGTTTCTTCAGAATATAGAGAAGTTCACGAAGTATGGAAACATTGAACTGGGCCAACTATAGGAGTTATTCAACCGCAAACCAGAGACATAATAATTCTGTCACAAAACGTATTGAAATACTGAAAATGTACTTCCGCATCTGCACCGAAGTGTGCTCTGCCGGATCGCTAAATGGAAGCTCAATATGATCTTCCTCGCTAAATGGAAGCTTAAAATATTTGTTCATAATATACAGAAAGATATGGTGTGGGAAGGTGGGAGAGAGAGAGAGACAGAGAGAGAGAGACAGAGAGAGAGAGAACAAACACATTCCCTCAGAACATACAGAAACATATCGTGTGGGAAGGTGTGTGTGTGTGTGAGAGAGAATATTGTATTGGACATTTCTTCAGAATATACAGAAGATCACGAAGTATGGAAACATTCCATTCAGCTCACTACAGGAGGTATTATCTGCTTCTTTGACGTAGTTATTCCTTCCGGAAGCCGCAAAGCGCAGAATTGATCATCCTGAAAACCTTGAAATCCTCTTTCACAAAAGTATTCAACTCCTGCGAAGCTCCTTCCGCATCTGCACCGAAGTGTGCGCGACTGTGAGTCTCCAGCGGAAGCAGCAGCTGTATAAAGATCATCTGCTTTGCCGTATCGCTTAATGGACGCTTAACATGAACTTCCTTAGAACTTTCATCGTCGCTTGCCACAAAGTCATGGTTCGTGGTACAGTTTTCGACCTTATCTGCTTTCCTGTCACTCCGCATGCTGCGTTGAAGGTGCCCACGTCTGGAGCGTCGCGAGAAAGAGAGAAACACAGAGCCAGGCTCGGATTTGCGATGTATGTTTAAAACTTCGCCCAAGTGCTCAAAAGGGACTAATAGACCCAGTTCCGACGAGCTGCCAAAAAGGAGACTAAAAAGGAGACTCGTACGTATTCGCGGCCAAACGCAAAAGTGAGTCCGTATGTTAGTTATTGTATTATACAAAAGGACGTCATATTTTCTTTTTTCAAAATTAAGTTGATCTATACTGTTTTTTAACTTTGTTGGGAAATCGCATCTTCATGTCTCTCAAACAAAACATTATTTTTAAAAGCATTATTTTGGCATGTTTCCATCTTCTTTTTGCTTCATAATAATTATAATATGTTTATCTCATAATATTGGAGGTTCTTCCATGCATGCTATCTCTTGCTATTGATGTTTTTTTTTTTTTTTTTTGAAGAAACAAGGAAAATTTAAATTAATGGTGGCCATATACAAAGTGCCTTGGGCAGGAGACACCTGTCCCAGAGGACAATTTACAAGTAGTAGTACATGTCTAGCCTTTTACAAGAGTACTGTTCAGCTAACAGTTTTTTCCATCTAGAGGGAGAATTTTCAGACAAAATCTTGAAGACATCATAGTTAAAATGTCCAACTGATGTACATTCCAACCATGATAAGCTGCAAGTGCACAGATAACCATTGATGTTTTAATGTCTAACTGATGTACATTCCAACCATGATAAGCTGCAAGTGCACAGATGCTCCGAACAGTAGTCATACGGTATGTAGGTGCAAAGGTCTCATCAAAACCAATGCCTCTTTCCTGTGCATAACCCTTTGCAACAAGCCTAGCCTTATACCTGTCAACGGTACCATCCGGTTTATGCTTCAGCTTGTATACCCACTTAGTGCCAATGGCCTTCTTGCTAGGGGGCAAGTCACATAAAGACCAAGTACCATTCTTCATTATAGCATCATATTCAGATTGCATAACAGCCATCCAATTTTCTGCATTTTGTGCTTCATCAAACGAAACAGGCTCATTCTCATCACAGAGACTAGATGCAACCATAGCATAGCAATCTGATGCAAAAGAGGCACTATGAGAGCCTAAACGAGTATGATATGATAGAGGTGCATGTAATTTGCTGTCACGCAAGGTCTGCACTAGCCATTTTGGCATAGTTCTTGCCTGCATAATATCAGCTCTCTTATTAGTAAGTGCATCATGTACATCTGCATCAAAAACGGAATTATCTGCACCATCACATGAAACTTGCAAAGGTTGAGAAGTTGCCTCATTAGGACCAGCACTAGACCATCCACCTGTAAAAAGAGGTAGTAAAGTATCATACATGTCTTTGGAGCTAATAGATGTCTTCTTAGTACATGAAAGCAATGGCTGAATAGCATCTTCGACAAAAACAACATCATGGCTAACCAGAATGCATTTAGTCTATGGATGATACAGAGATAGCCTTTACTTTCAGAACTCTACCCAACAAAAATAACTTTTACTACTTTATCATCCAATTTTCTACGATGTTGTTCAGGCACTAATGCACATGCCAGACAACCAAAAACACGCAAATGAGGAACAGATGGCTTGCGGTCATGCCAAGCCTCATATGGAGTGATAGTCTGTAGTGCTTCAGTGGGACACCTATTCAGTACATATGTTGCACACATGACAGCCTCAAGCTAGAAACTATGTGGTAAAGCCTGACTCTTGACCATACACCTCGCCATCTCCATGAGTGACCTGTTCTTTCCTTCAGCAACTCCATTCTGTTGAGGTGTATATGGCATTGTACACTGGTGTTAATACAACCTTCACAAACATGTTTTCCAGGTGCCTTAAGTTTGGGTGAAGAGGACACCATTTCACATTTCTGCAGGCGTAGCAAACTAGCAAAATTCAGATGAATAAAGCATGCATGCCAAAGATTTGCATCTGACATAGCTTGAGAATCATTTATTGCACATGCCAAATCATTTACCGATCTTTCATAGTCTATGAGTTTATACAGCCCACGACATAAAATGCCAAAAGCAATAATCACATCGCCATTTGACAGATCATGAATTGTACACCTATCATCAAGAAATTTCATAACCAAGCCAATCTTAGCTAATGCAAAAATTGATAACAGGTTTTTCTTGATCCCTGGCACAAATAAAACATATGACAAAGTGAAAGAACTACCATCAACAGTAGTCAAAATGATCTTACCAACTTCCATAACTGGATAAGAGGAGTTGTTGGCACATGTAACAGTATTCCATGTAGGGGCAGGCTCGAGTGAAGAGAAGAAACTGCACTGCGAGGTAATATGTTTGGTTGTCCCACTATCAAAATACCAAACATCAGAGTCTACTGCAGACATGCACTGCTCATGAGAAGATGGGTCAAAACTGCAGATAGTATTAAACGCCCATTCTTCTTCCTGCACAAGATTAGCAGACTCTGTTTTTGGTGTAGAGGCCTCTACAAAAATCATTCCAGCCTCTTTCTTCTTTGCCTCTTTAGCAACCAGTTTTGGACAGTTCTTTATGATATGATCATTCCCTTTATAGTACTTACAAAACAATTTCTGCTTTTCTGATTTCTTCTCATCTTTATCTTCCTTCTTTGAATATGCAGAATTAGCAAATTTCTACTTACTAGTTGAAGAGCTCCATTCTCCTTTGCCCTTCTAACTAGCCAGGAAAGCTTGATCTGCAACTCGCATAATGGACGTGTTCTGCTTGGACTGATCTTCCTGTAATAGAATAGAGACTAACTCCTCAAATGATAAGGCATTTGGATTGCTTTTAATCATCAACTGAAGATTAGAAGCAAAACTCTAATATGAATCAGGAAGACCATTCAGAATGGTCTGCACAAGTGAGCTATCTGGTATAACCTCATGAGCAGAAATCAATTGCTCCTTCAAGTCTTTGATCTTCGTTAGGAAATTGTCCATAGAATCACCTTCATTCATGTGCTCACTCTCTAACTGTTTTTGGAGGTAAGCAACACGAGCCTCAATCCTAGCTTGGTAAAATGTGGTAAGTGTATCCCAAGCATCCTTAGCTATTCTGCAATAGGGAATCTGAGGAATCATGGCACGTTTGATACACAAAGCTATCAATGCATGTGCCTGGGCATCTCTGCTATCCCAACGAATCTGCTCTGCAGTAGGTGGAGCAAAAACTGCAGCACGAATAGGAATATGTAGAATATCATCATCTTTGACACCTTCTGTATCAGCTTCAGTACCTGTAGTTGTAACACTTGCAGGTGTGATAGGATGTTTTTCGACACCCTGCACAATGTTCCACAGCCCTTTTGCAACTAACACATGTCACATCATATAAGTCCATAACGGGTAATTGGTACCATCCAACTTATCCTCAACATCCAACATACGGAATACATCAGTGGTTTTAGCCATGTCCGGTAACTAAAATACCTTGATCGAGAAAATTGATTGTATCTCAAAAAGTTGAACAAAACTACCCAGACGAATTCCACTAGACCTATAGTAGACTTCGAGATGCTTATACTGGTGAACAAAAACTGGTATACATCTTTGACACAAAAAGACAAAATAGCCTACACAAGCGCTACCATAGTGCGTTCGGAGGCCGTAATGAGCTCAGATTGCAATTTCCGCACCAAATAGCGAATCCATTTTGATCTCGAAAACATGCTGAGTATGCTCACCAAAATTCGTGTGATTTTGAGACTGCAATCGGAGGAATGCCGACGGCACCCTAGATGAAACAACGACCTGCTCTGATACCAATTGTTGGAGTTAGACGTCTGCGGAACATGCGAAGAGCACAAGGAAGAAGAAGAAGCTTGGAGCACAACACACAATACTGAATGTATTGCTAGAGAATGTACAAAGATAAGTAGCCCATTAGGACAATAGGCGTATATACAAGCCGAGGGAAGAAAACCTGCTAAAGAGGGAAAAAAGTGTCCTGACGGTCCTAGTGTGTTCACACATATCACTACCTAAATATATCAATAGTACATGATAAAAGATTATTCATATATTTAGGTAGTGATGTGTGTGAACACTCTAGGACCCTCGAGGCACTTTTTTCCCTTTTCAGGAGGTTTTTTTCCCCCGGCTTGTATATACGCCTATTTGCCATAATGGGCTACTTATCTTTGTACACTCTCTAGTAATACATTCATTCTTGTGTGTTGTGCTCCAAGCTTCTTCTTCTTCCTTATGTTCTTTGCGTGCTTCCGCAAACCTCTAACTCTAACAATTGGTATCAGAGCAGGTTGCCGCTTCATCTAGGGCATTGTGGACACTCCTCCAGTTGCAGTCTCAAATTCACATGAAATTTGGTGAGCATACTCAAGGTGTTTCTGATATCAAAACAGCTTTGCTTTGTGGTGCCAAAATCACGATCTAAGCTCGTTTCGGCCTCCAAATGCATCATCACAGTGCTTGTGCAGGCTTTTTTGTCTTTTTGTGCCAAAGGTATATACCAGTTTTTGTTGGGGTTAGATATCTGTGAAAGCACGTGAATAGCACAAGGAAGAAGAAGAAGCTTCGAGCACAAACACACAATACTAAATGTATTACTAGAGAATGTACAAAGATAAGTAGCCCATTAGGGCAGTAGGCGTATATACAAGCCGGGGGAAAAAACCTCCTAAAGAGGGAAAAAAGTGCCCTGGTGATCCTAGTGTGTTCACACACATCACTACCTAAATATATCAACAAATCCCCCCTGGGAGTGATGCGGTGAGCAAGCTGCTGGCACTCATCTATAAGAAAGTGCCAAGCTATGTGGAAATCACTCCACAAAAGGAAGTAAGCCCAAATCTTTGCGGAAAGCTTCAAACTTCTCCCTAGGCAGAGCCTTGGTGAAAAGGTCCGCAATGTTCTCATGCATGGGCACATATGCCAAGCTGATCTCCCTAGTAGAGAACCTCTCCCTTACATAGTGATAATGCACCTCAATGTGCTTAGTGCGAGCATGGAACACAGGGTTCCTCGCAACTACCAATGCACTCTGTTGTCAGTGAAGATGGTGGTGGCAGAAGACTGGCCAACACCCAAATCAGCCATAAGGCGTCTGAGCCACACACACTCAACAGTCGCTGTGAAAGCTGCCCTATACTCAGCCTCGCAACTAGAAGTGGCCACAGTAGGCTGCTTCTTGCTCAACAAAGATATACATGAGCTACCAAGCATGAAGCAAAAACCGCTAGTGGACACACGAGTGTCATAGCAACTAGCCCAATCAGAGTCAAAAAAAGCATGCAAATCTGGCGGTCGTGATCCCCCCTTGGGATAAAACAACCCAAGTAGCTGAGTACCACTCAAGTAGCGAAAGATGCGCTTAACCGCCTTCCAATGTGTGACTCATGGGCAATGCATAATCCTGCTCATCTCTGAGATAGAAAAATAAATATATGGCCGAGTAATGCATAAGTAAATCAAGCATCCAACAGTTTGCTGATAGAGAACAGCATCAAATGCATCTCCAACATCATGAAGACTCAATCGTAAACTTGTCTCCATAGGAGTGGCAATAGACTTACAGTCTTCAAGTCCAAAAGGCTCCAATAATGTGTCAATATATTTCGTTTGACACAAAGCCATTCCACCATCAACTTGCATAAACTAAATGCCCAAATAGTGATGCAAATGCCCCAAATCAGACATCTCAAATGAGGCATGCAAATCAGCTTTGAAATCAGCAATATGCTTCTCAATAGGACAAGTGAGCAGCATGTTGTCAACATAGACAACAAGCCGAGCTGCATACATATCAATTGTACCATCAGGTTTACGCTTGTATACCCACTTAGTACCAATGGCCTTCTTGCCGGGAGGCAAGTCACATAAAGACCATGTACCATTCTTCATTATAGCAGCATATTCAGATTGCATAGCAACGATCTATTTTTCTGAATTATGTGCTTCACTAAAAGAAACAGGCTCATTCTGATCATAGAGACTAGACGCAGCCATAGCATAGCAATCTGATGCAAAGGAGGCACTATGAGAGCCTGAACGAGTACGATATCACAAAGGTGCATCTAATTTGCTGTCACGCAAAGTATGCACCAGCCATTTTGGCATAGTTTTTGCCTGCTCAATATCAGGTCTCTCATCAACAAGTGCATCATGTAAATCTGCATCAGAAATGGAATGATCTACATCATCATATGAAACCTGCAAAGGCTGAGAAGTTGCCTCATTAGGACTAGCACTAGACTGTCCACCTGTAAAAAGAGGCATCAAAGTATCATATATGTCTTTGGAGCTAACTGATGTCTCCTTAGTACATGAAAGCAAAAGCTGAATAGCATCTTGCACAAAGACAACATCATGGCTAACCAGAGTGCGTTTATTTTGTGGATGATACATACGATAGCCTTTACTTTCAGAACTGTACCCAACAAAAATACATTTTACTACCTTATCATGCGATTTTTTGCGATGTTGTTCAGGCACTAGTGCCTATGCCAAACAACCAAAAACACGCAGATGAGCAAGAGATGGCTTGCGGTCATGTCAAGCCTCATATGGAGTGATAGATTGCAGTGTTTAGTGGGACACCTGTTCAGTACATATGCTGCACACATGACAACCTCAAGCCAGAAACTATGTGGTAAAGCCTGACTTTTGACCATGCACCTCGCCATCTCCATGAGTGACCTGTTCTTTCGTTCAGCAACTCCATTCTGTTGAGGTGTATATGGCACTGTACACTAGTCTTTTATCCCACGTTCAGCTAGAAATGCATTAAAATCAGAAGACATATATTCCCCCCCTTGATCAAAACGGAGGGTGCCCATTTTACATGCTGATAGATTTTCAGCCAAAACCAAAAACTGTTTAAAGCACATGAACACTTTGGACTTTGCTTTGAGTTGATATACCCATGTATGCCTGGAAAAATCATCAATGAAAGTCACGAAGTAAAGGTAATTTCCAAAAGAGGGTGTCTGCATAAGACCACAGACATCACTATGTACAAGCTGCAATTTCTGTGTAGCCCGAACTGAACCATCTTTCGAAAAGGAGGAATGCTGCATTTTGCCCAAAATACAGCTTTCACAAACATGTTTTCCAGGTGCCTCAAGTTTGGGTAAAGAGGATACCATTTCAGATTTCAGGCGTAGTGGAATAATGGCACGTTTGGCAGACAAAGCTATCAATGCATGTGCCTGGGCATCTTTGCCCTCCCAGCGAATGTGCTCTACAGTAGGTGCAACAGAAATAGTAGCACGAATAGGAATCTACGGAATATCATCTTCGATACCATCCTCATCAGCTCCAGCACCTGTATTTGGAGTACCTATAGTGAGAGGTGTAACAGGACATTTTTCAACACCCTGCACAATGTTCCACAATCCTTTTGCAACCAATACATGCCGCATCATATAAGCCCATAATGGGTAGTTGGTACTATCTAACTTGTCCTCAACAACCAACATATGGAATACATCACTACTTTCAGCCATGGCGGGTGACTAAAATACCTTGATGCAGAAAACTGACTGTATCTCAAAAAGTTGAACAAAACTGCCCAGACGAGTTCTACTAGACCTATAGCAGACTTTGAGACACTTAAACTAGCAAACAGAAACTGGTATATACCTTTGGCACAAAAAGACGAAATAGCCTGCACAACCGCTGCGATAGTGCATTCCGAGGCCAAAACGAGCTCAGATCGTGATTTCGGCACCATAGAGCGAAGCCTTTTTTATCTCGAAAACACGCTGAGTATGCTCACCAAAATTCATGCAATTCTGAGACTGCAAACGGAGGAGTGTCGACGGTGCCCTGGATGAAGCGACGACCTCCTCTGATACCAATTGTTGGAGTTAGATGTCTGCGGAAGCACGCGAACAACACAAGGAAGAAGAAGAAGCTTAGAGCACAAACACACAATACTGAATGTATTACTAGAGAATGTACAAAGATAAGTAGCCCATTAGGGCAGTAGGCGTATATACAAGCCGGGGGAAAAAAACCTCCTAAAGAGGGATAAAAGTGCCCCGGCGGTCCGAGTGTGTTCACACATATCACTACCTAAATATATCAACAGTTTCTATTTGTTAGTATAAGCATCTCGAAGTCTACTACAGGTCTAGCCGAATTCCTCTAGGCAATTCTATTCAACTTTTTGAGATACTGTCAATTTTGTGCATCAAGGTATTTTAGTCACCGGCCATGGCTGAAAGCAGGGATGTATTCCGTATGTTCACTGTTGAGGATAAGTTGGATGGTACCAACTCCCTATTATGGGCTTATATGATGCGACATGTGTTCGTTGCAAAAGGACTATGGAACATTGTGCAAGGTGTTGAAAGACGTCCTGTTACACCTGCGACTACAAGTAATGCAAATACAGGTGCTGAAGCTGATGGAGATGGTGTCGAAGATGATATTCTCTAGATTGTTGTTCGTGCTACTGTTTTTGTTGCACCTACTCTAGAGCAGATTTGCTGGGATGGTAGAGATGCCCAGGCACATGCATTGATAGCTTTGTCTGTCAAACATGCCATTATTCCTCGCATTCACTCTTGAAGAACAGCTAAGGATGCTTGGGATACACTTACCACATTGTACAAAGCTAGGAATGAGGCTCGTGTTGCTTACCTCCGAAAACAGTTGGAGAGTGAGCATATGAATGAAGGTGATTCTGTGGACAGTTTCCTAATGAAGATCAAAAACTTGAAGGAACTGTTGATTTCTGCTGATGAGGTTATACCAGATAACTCACTTGTGAAGACTGTTCTGAATGGTCTTCTTGATTCATATCAGAGTTTTGCTTCTATTCTTCGGTTGATGATGAAAGGCAATCCAAATGCCTTATCATTTGAGGAGTTAGTCTCTGTTCTATTCTAGGAAGATCAGTGGAGGGAGAACAGGTCCATTATGCGAGTTGCAGATCAAGATTTCCTGGCTATTCAGAAGGGCAAAGGAAAATTGAGCTCTTCAACTAGTAAGCAGAAATCTGCTAATTCTGCATATTAGAAGAAGGAAGATAAAGATGACAAGAAATCAGAAAAGCAAAAATTGTTTTGTAAATATTGTAAAGGGAATGATCATATCGTAAAGAACTGTCCAAATTTGGCTGCTAAAGAGACAAAGAAGAAAGAGGCTGGAATGGTTGTTGCAGAGGCCTCTACACCAAAAACAGAGTCTGCTAAACTTGTGAAGGAAGAAGAAAGGGCATTTACTACTGTGTGCAATTTTGACCCATTTTCTCATGAGAGTAGGGCGACCAAACATATTACCTCGCAGCGTAGTTTCTTCTGTTCACTCGAGCCTGTCCCTACAGGGAATACTGTTAGATGCGTCAACGACTCCTCTTATCCTGTTATGGGAGTTGGTAAGATCATTTTGACTATTGCTGATGGTAGTTCTTTCACTTTGTCAGACGCTTTATTTGTGCCAGGGATCAACAAGAACCTCTTATGAGTTTTTGCATTAGCCAAGATTGGCTTGGTTGTGAAATTTGTTGATGACAGGCTTACAGTTCATGATCTGTGAAATGGCGATGTGATTATTGCTTCTGGCATTTTATGTCATGGCCTGTATAAGCTCATAGACTATGAAAGATCTGTAAATGATTAGGCATATGTAATAAATGATTCTCAGGCTATGTCAGATGCAAAGCTTTGGCATGCATGCTTTGTTCATCTAGATTTTGCTAGTTTGCTACGCGTGCAGAAATCTGAAATGGTGTCCTCTTTGCCCAAACTTGAGGCACCTTGAAAACATGTTTGTGAAGGCTGTATTTTGGGCAAAATGCAGCCTTCATCGTTTCCAAAGGATGGTTCAGTTCGGGCTACTCAGAAACTGCAGCTTGTACATAGTGATGTCTGTGGTCCTATGTAGACACTCTTCTTTTGGAAATTATCTTTACTTCGTGACTTTCATTGATGATTTTTCCAGGCATGCATGGGTATATCCATTGAAGGCAAAGTCGAGGTGTATGGTCAAGAGTCAGGCTTTACCACATAGTTTCTGGCTTGAGGTTGTCATGTGTGCAGCATATGTACTTAACAGGTGTCCCACTAAAGCGGTGCAGCCTATCACTCCATATGAGGCTTGGCATGATCGCAAGCCATCTGTTGCTCATCTGCAGGTTTTTGGTTGTTTGGCATGTGCACTAGTGCCTGAACAACATCGTAGAAAATTGGATGATAAGGCAATAAAATGTATTTTTGTTGTGTACAATTCTGAAAGTAAAGGTTATCGTCTATATCGTCCATAGACTAAATGCATTCTGGTTAGCCGTGATGTTGTTTTTGTGGAAGATGCTATTCAGGCATTGCTTTCATGTACTAAGGAGACATTTGTTAGCTCCAAAGACATGTATGATACTTTGCTGCCTCTTTTTACAGGTCGACAGTCTAGTGCTGGTTCTAATGAGGCAACTTCTCAGCCTTTGCAGGTTTCATGTGATGATGCAGATCATTCCATTTCTGATGCAGATTGACATGATGCACTAGTTGATGAGAGAGTTGATATTCAGCAGACAAAAACTATGCCAAAATCGCTGGTGCACACTTTGCTTGATAACAAATTAGATGCATCTCTGTCATATCGTATGCGTTTAGGCTCTCATAGTGGCTCTTTTGCATCCAATTGCTATGTTATGGCTGCATCTAGTCTCTGTGATGAGAATGAGCCTGTTTTGTTTGATGAAGCACAAAATTCAAAAAATTGGATGGCTGCTATGCAATCTCAATATGATGCAATAATGAAGAATGGTACTTGGTCTTTATGTGACTTGCCAGCTAGCAAGAAGGCCATTGGCACTAAGTGGGTACACAAGCTGAAGCGTAAACCTGATGGTACAGTAGACAAGTATAAGGCTAGGCTTGTTGCAAAGGCTTATGTGGAGGAAAGAGGCATTGATTTTGATGAGACCTTTGCACCTACATGTCGTATGACTACTGTTCGGAGCATTTGTGCACTTGCAGCCCATCATGGTTGAAATGTTCATCAGTTGGACATTAAAACTGCATTTCTGAACGGTGACTTGCATGAAGAAGTGTATGTTTTTCAACCTCGTGGCTTTGTGCAGAAAGGGCATGAAAACCAGGTGTGTAGGTTAAAGAAGGCATTATATGGTTTAAAGCAAGCACCACATGCTTGGTATGAGAAGATACATGCCTATCTGATTGCACATGGTTTTGAGAACAATCCAACTGAAAGAACCTTATATGTTA
The DNA here is from genome assembly GCA_020310875.1 of Ceratopteris richardii. Classification (NCBI taxonomy): domain Eukaryota; kingdom Viridiplantae; phylum Streptophyta; class Polypodiopsida; order Polypodiales; family Pteridaceae; genus Ceratopteris; species Ceratopteris richardii. The sequence continues at coordinate 80,878,994 of CM035433.1, forward strand.
AGCGTGCTAATGATGTGCTTCTGATCATTGTTGTCTATGTTGATGACATGCTGCTCACTGGTCCTACTGAGATGCATATTGCTGATTTTAACGCTGATTTGCATGCCTCATTTGAGATGTTTGATTTAGGGCATTTGCATCACTATTTGGGCATTCAGATTATGCAAGTTGATGGTGGATTGGCTTTCTGTCAAACGAAATATATTGACACATTATTGCAGCATTTTGGCCTTGAAGACGATAAGCCTATTGCCACTCCTATGGAGACAGGTTTACGATTGAGTCTTCATGATGCTGGAGATGCATTTGATGTTGTCCTCTATCAGCAGGCTGTTGGATGCCTAATTTACTTATGCATTACTCGGCCAGATATTCAGTTTGCTGTCTCACAGATAAGAAGGTTTATGCATTGCCTAGGTGTCAAGCATTCGCAGGCGGTTAAGCACATCTTTTACTACTTGAGTGGTACTCGGCCACTTGGGTTGTTTTATCCCAAGGGGGGATTACTACTGCGAGATTTGCATGCTTTTCCTATCTCAGACTGGGCTGGTTGCTAGGACACTCGTGTGTCCACTAGTGGCTTTTGCTTCATGCTTGTTAGCTCATGTATATCTTGGTTGAGCAAGAATCAGCCTACTCTGGCCTTTTCCTATTGTGAGACTGAGTATAGGGTAGCTTTCACAACTACTATTGAGTGTGTGTGGCTCAGATGCCTTATAGCTGATTTGGGTGTTGGTCAGTCTTCTGCCACCACTATCTTCACTGACAGTTAGAGCGCATTGGCAGTTGTGAGGAACCCCGTGTTCCATGCTCGCAGTAAGCACATTGAGGTGCATTATCATTATGTCAGGGAGAGGTTCTCTACTGGGGAGATCAGCTTGGCATATGTGCCCACGCAGGAGAACATTGTAGACCTTTTCACCAAGGCTCTACCTAGGGAGAAGTTTGAAGCTTTCCGCAAAGCTTTGGGATTACTTCCTTTTGTGGAGTGATCTCCACATAGCTTGGCACTTCCTTATACATGAGTGCCAGCTACTTGTTCACCGCATCACTCCCAGGGGGGATTTGTTGATATATTTTGGTAGTGATGTGTGTGAACACTCTAGGACTGCCCGAGCACTTTTTTCCCTCTTTAGGAGGTTTTTTTCCACCGGCTTGTATATACACCTATTTGCCCTAATGCGCTACTTATCTTTGTACATTCTCTAGTAATACATTCAGTCTTGTGTGTTGTGCTCCAAGCTTCTTCTTCTTCCTTGTGCTGTTTGCATGCTTCCGCGGACGTCTAACTCCAACAAAGATTAATCTCAAACTAAGAATACCAAAAAGAACATATGAAGGGTACAAGTAATAAAACATGAATAGATTTAAGGTAAGGAGGAGCTATTCAGAGTCCCCTCAAAAAGGTAATGCCTAATTGGCTGCTCCTGATCATGACGTCCTTTCAACTATGCAAAATAGTACATTCCTGAGCCCTAGATAATTAACACATACAAACATAATTTTCTTTGTTAAATTAGTAATTTCAACCCAAAATGTATGAATTAGAAAGAGGCCTTACCATCTTGATGCCTTGCTAAAGAGAAAATCCCCTAGAAAGCACTAACGAACTTCATGATGACTTGATCTCCTTGATGCAAGAGCGAATTGCTTTTGAGCTTGTTTCTCTATATTAAAAAGACTCTTGATGCATGAAGGGGTGGAAGCTCTTGGCACTTCTGATCCTCTTAGACACAAATTCTAGGAAAGATGCAATAGATCATTCTTCTCATGGGATTTCAAACTTGGTAGAGCATCATCCTCTCCAAATCTTTTGTAGGACATCCCTTCCAATACCATTCCAAAGGGCATGGGAGTATCCAAGCACCTCCCAAACTAGGGATTCCCCAATAGTTTATTTGTCAATCAAGCATAACGTACACCCTTATTATCTGTCCCAAATAATGGCACCTCTTTGGCATGAGAAGAATATGTGCATAAGGTCCTCACACCCCCAAGGTACTTTTCACACCATGGATTGCACAACAAGTTTGAGCATATTGAATATTGGTCCATATTGCCCTCTGGGGAATTCAACATATGATAATTACACTCTTGATTTCCAAGAGTAGGTATCAAAGATCATTGAATTTAAGGTTCCATCATATACCAGACCAAGTCAACAACCACTTTCCATTGATCACTTCAATACATTTTGGTGGTTTCTTAAATCTCACGATATCTTCAATCCTATTACTATTTTTCCATTTGAAACATTTTGGAGTAGACACTTCCTACACTTAAGAAGGCGACTCTTTCAATCTTGCCAAGCATTTATTCTTTGTTTAAAGAGGTACTATTCCTCGTAGTCAATTATGTGAATCAGATCACTGACCTTAAACCTTATCAAAATCCTATGGTTTTAACTGTACATTTTGGAAGATCTTTGTGGAAACAACCGTACAAAGATGTAAAAGAAAATTTAAAAGCTATTTCTTTGTAGATGTGGCTCCAAATGTGAAGAACTCAAAGTAAGGATGGCTTAGAGACATAACAAAAAAGATAATATTCAATTCACAAGTACATGGATAAATTAATTTTGAAAGTGTGTATGAGCTCGATAGCTCTTAGTGTGCTAACTAAAGATCCTCTATCATTTCGTACTCGTTTCTTCTAATAATTAGTTTTTTAGAAATCTACTCTTGTCACGTAAATATTTCTCAAAGCTTGTATTTAATCTTTGCATATTGTGAGACAACTAGGCCCATAAGTGAGAAGTGGTTTATTTATGTATTGCTAGTGGAGGATATAACTTGTTTGTCTTGAAGGCACTGGTTCTCCTAGGTATCACTAACTATTTTGAGTGAAATAACTTGCATTAGCAAGGTCTCTAAGTATAATTGATCTGTGAAAACTATCATGGGTTCATCCTTGGAGAGTTTAGATATGTGATTTTCTCTCTGAATAATGGTTCTGTAAGTGTGCTTATCAGGCCATCTATGCTTCAAGGTTGCATAGGGAAGTTGTTTATTTCTCCCATCATGGGTCTCAGATATTTTCAAGATACAAAGGCATTCAAGTAAGATGAGGAGAAGCCATTGAAGTATCTTGAAGGAAGGAGAGCTACTGTATCAAGTTCAAAATCAAACACCAAGCGAAGGAAAGTCACGTAGTGAATATGAAACCATCAATCTCATCTATTAGGCGTTTTTGAGTTATAGAGGTAAAGGATATTACTATTTCTCACTTCATCTACATCAAAGGGATCCACGAGAGTGCATTAGATTTCACCATATTCAAATATAGCATTTAAATGAAGAAGTTGGATAAGAATGACTATCAGCCATGGATGTTTAGAATCTCTAGCTATAGGTTGTCATAGATGATGATATCCTAGTTGCATACACCTTGAATGGGCTTGGTATGATGAGAAGTGGAAGGCTTCTACATCATCTATGTATGTCAAAGATACTCTTCCTAACTTTGAGCACGTGGTGGCCTTAATGGTGACTAGGGAGATTGTTTTTGTAGGCTCAAAGACAAAGGGCAATGAAGCCCAAGCTTTCTATGTAGGTAAAAGCTAAGAAAGAGGAAGGAGCTAGCGTAGAGGAGGAGTTACACAAGGGTAAAAATAAAATGGTGATCGTGATGAAGAAGAAGGCTCGAAATACTCTTCATCAAGATGGATAGAAAAATTCAAAGTTAGAGAAGGAAGGTTTAGCTAGAATAGAAAAAACAAAATCTCAGAAGCGTGCTTCATTTGTAGCACGTATGAACCCTATGCAAGGCATTTATTTCAACTGGAGAAGAAAATTTCAACCTACAATGGTTAAGGTAATTATGCATCTATTTCAAATGAAGATCAGAGCATGCTAGCTACAATTAAGATGAGTGACTATAAGACAGAAGGGTCAACCACATTACACTACTAACTAATCCTTATTGGTCACCTGATTTGCATGTGCATACAAATGAAAGTGTTCATGGAGTTGGAGCAGTTCTAGCACAACCATGTTCACATACGCTAGACAACCTATTGCTTATGCAAGCAGATTACTAACATTCATGGAAGAAATTATAGTACCATAGAAAGATAATCTTTGGGTATTGTATTTGCAATTCAAAGGTTTTCGTATTTTATTCAAGGAGTACGTTTTATTTTCATCCTGTATTATCAAATAATAATGTATTTCATCAATAGTCCTAAATTGTCTAGAAGGGTTTGATGGTGGCTACTATTCTTTTAGAAATATTACTCTGAGATTGACACCAAGCTAGGTAAAGAGAATCATATGGCAGACCAAGTGTCAGGGACGGCCATGAGTGAAAGAAAAGAGCTACAACATTTTCCACAAGAAGCCATGCGCCTATTATTCAAGAGAAATGAGAAGGCAAAAAGCTCCAATAATATTTTAATTGAGCTACTCTTGGATTTGGATTTTCACCATCATAACACTTGGCCATAAGCTCCTATTAGATCAATTTGGGCCTTTTGACATACCACAAGAAGAGGCACTACTAGCAGGAATCCATTCCCTTGGGTCTATGGTAAGGAGGCACTAGCTCCCTTCAAATTCATCATCATAAAAGAAGTTGAAGCCAAGTTGGTCAGAATTGATCCTCACATTAGGAAACTAGCAGCATTGGAAGAATACGAGGAAGCAAAAATGGAGATAGGTATCTAAGGGCTATTGAAGTGAAGGAAGGATCCTTGGCCTTGATGCATCAAATCTTGCCAATACCCACTAAAGTGGTACCAAGTGTGAAGGACCTAATAAAGTGATGAGGATATTACCCAAAGGAGTAATCGAGATGGAAGACTTGAAGAGTGAGAAAATGAGCCTTGTTAACATTCATAGGTTGAAGGCATACTTCAATTAAAGCAATCAAGACGGATATCACTTACTATATATACCATAAGATCATTACAATTTTGTGATATTATTAATTTCTCATAGAGTAAAGAGTCTTTACTTGTAGCAAATGAAGAGAAAGGTTGCATCGAGATGGTGAAAACACTTGAAGCAGGGATCTATAGCATTCTAGTTTTGCCAAAATATATTGCTAAATCATCTTCATGTAGCTTGTTGTTGGATCCACTTTCAATCACCCTATTGGGCCATATGGAGGCACTCATTCTCTTCCCCCCTTTTTGCATCAATTTGGCCATCTCGGCATTGGTGTTCTCTCTTTGGTGACCCTCGATCATTGGGGCTTGGGGCCTCCCTTGAGGTGACCCCTCACCTTTGGGATCTCATAATGTGTGGATAATGAATGATGAGCTGTTCTCGAAGGAATTATGGAAGATAGAAAGGAAGAATGTGCTAAAGCCGTTAAGAATTGAGAAACTCCTTTCCATGTGAAAGTATAGGAGGTCCATGATAACTTGAGAGATTAGAGCAACCTCAACTTTGTCGAAAATCACTAGAGAAAGGTGCATAATTCACCTTGTAAGGCATTTAAGGTGAAACTTAGGCTTGGAGAGTGTTGGAAAGAGGGGACCCTTGGGCTTGGATAATTGTAGATGGAAGTGTTGGAGTTAGATGTCTACGAAAGCACGTGAACAACACAAGGAAGAAGAAGAAGCTTGGAACACAACACACAATACTGAATGTATTACCATTAGAATGTACAAAGATAAGTAGCATGTTAGGGCAATAAGCGTATATACAAGCAGGAAGAAAGAAACCTCCTAAAGAGAAAAAAAAAGTGCCCCAAAAGTCCTAGAGTGTTCACACACATCACTACCTAAATATATCAACAAATCGTCTATGGGAGTGATGCAATGAACAAGGAGCTGGCACTCATGTATAAGGAAGTGCCAAGCTGTTTAGAATCAATCCAGAAAAGGAAGTAAGACCAAAGCTTTGTGAAAAGCTTCAAACTTCTCCCTAGGCAGACTCTTGCATGGGCACATATGCCAAGCTGATCTCCCCAATAGAGAACCTTTTCATGATATAATGATAATGCTAAGAGTTAGATCTGTCTACTACTGTTATGGCAATTGTGAGAGATGGAGATTTTTAATAATTAGGGAGAGAGAAGTAGAAAAAAGGTGAAATCAATGCTGTAATGTAGAGAGACAGAGAGCTGGATACACATAGGTGGATACGGAAAGATACCTCTCATGAATCAAGTAAGGAAGATCAAGATGTTTGTTTTAGGAATTCAAAAAAATTCATAATTATGGCAATTGTAACAAAGAAAAGGAGTTCCTTCAGATACATTGTTGGGATAGAGAAGACTAGGCAATCAGAGAAGAGACGACATGGAATTCTAGTAAAAGTTGAAGAGAGATAAATAGAGAGAGAGAGAGAGAGATTTCTCACTATCTACTATGTATAGATTAGGAGGTAGAAAGAGAGACAAAGGGAGTGAGAGAGAGAGAGAGAGGGAAAGAAAGAGATAGATAGAGAGACAGAGAGAAAGGTAGAAGTTAAAGTATAGAGCACATACATTCTTAGATTGTTGCTCCCAATCGAAGTTTGTTGTAGATTCTAGGCACCGTAGAAAGAGATGATTTTAGGACAGAGAACTTAGAGAGAAAGTGCCTACTAAAAATCAAAGGTGATGTTGTAGATGAGAATGCAACTAAACGAGAGAGATTACATATGATTTTTAAACTTATTAGGATAGAGTAGTCCTCTAGTCCGGTGAAAAAATCAAGTAATTTTTGGATAGACAAAACCATTGAACAAACATCCAAGTTAGATGTTTGAGACAACTAACCATTAAGTGCTCCAAATCAAATTCAAGTGAATCAAGAGTTCTCAAAGTCTTGTGAGGGATAAGAATCCCACCTTCGTTACTAAGTTCCATGCACTAGTTATGCCTAGAAATGGACTAGTAATTTGAATCCACCCAGTTCACATGCTTGTGCACCGATCGCACCTAGTAGAAAACTATGAATCACTACTAAGCAAGGATAAAGGTGATGGAATTGTCCACTTGTATCCTCTCGAGGTAGAGCTTTAATTTTTATCTAGAAAACTCTAGATAGGGGTACAGAAGATAGATTTATGATGACTTAGTGTGATGCCTTCACTAGTAGTGAATGAATTTAGATATAGGCCAAAGGTCAACTATGGGCTTCTACAAATCACTAGATAGGGTAGTAGAGTGTGAATGGCCATCAAACAAATACTACCATTTTGCAACTTATATTAGGTCAAATAATTGAATCGAATGGTTTCTAAATAAAATACGAATATTAGAAGGACTTAGGCTGTATTAGGATTGTCCGGAATTCCATAAGTGAAGACACAAACAACTCGCTTTCCTTGTAATATCCTCATCATCTATAAACCATGAAGCCTCGTATTCAAGATTCACGCATCATCTAGTTTGGAATTCCTATGAACAAGGTAATGCATAATTGGCTTGCCATCAAAATGAGGTGCTTTCAAGTATGCAACATACTACATCCATGAGTAATGGATATTGAACATATTATAACATAATCTTCTTTCTTGAAATAGGATCTTTAGACAAAAAGGCATGAATTACATCTGAAGAATCAATGGAGCATCAAGATTTTTCTATGAGATAAATGAATACAGACTCACCTCACCTCTCCCAACCTAGGAAACTATGAAGAAGGTTAAAAGCTCAAACAAAGTTATCATACTACTTGTTTCCTTACTAAAAACCAGTCAAAATTCTCAGAGATTTAGACATATATGATTAAGGGTGTTACATGAAATTTAAAGGAATGAATAATCCTATTACAACTTAACTTATATACACTTATTGCCAGAATGGGTCGCTTATCTTTGTATATTCACTTGTTAATACATTCGTTATTTTGTGTTGTGCTCCAAGATTCTTCTTCTTCCTTGTGTTGTTTGCATGCTTCGCTAGACCTTAAACTCCAACAATTGGTATGAGAGCAGATTGTTGCTTCATGTAGGGTGTCATCAACACCCCTCTGATCAAAGTCTCAAAATCGCATGAAAATTGGAAAGCAAACTCAAGGTGGTTAGGAAATCTCAAGGTGCACACATAGAGCTATTTAGTATATGTTTTATTCTTCAACTTTAATGGATATCAATATAAGAGACATGGAAATCTTAAGCGTAGGTGCAATAGAAATAGAAGTTAGAGACTTGATTAGAAACAATGAGCAATTAGAGTCCTTGAATTGAATTGACTATATGTGCAAACTCATGAAAGATATTGTAAGTACATGCTAAAAGATTACTCTCAAACTAAGAACACTAAAAGAACATATGAACGTTACAAGTAACAAAACTTGAATAGATTTAAGGTAATAATGAGCTATTGGGATTCTCATGAATCAGTAATGCTTAATTGGCTTCTCCTCATAATGAGGACCTTTCAAGTTTGCAAAATAATGAGTTCCTTTCAAGTATGCTATATAATTAACATATACAAACATAATGTTCTTTGTTAAATTAGGAACCTTCAACCAAAGCCATGAATCACATATCAAGAATGTTCATGCGAGTCAAATGAATGAAGACCAACTCAAATTAGAACAAAGAAGAAGGTGAAAACATCAATAAAAACCACCATAACACTTATTTCTTTTATTAAAACTACATGAAAGTTTAGGAACTACAAAGGGATCTATAATACTATTAGAGGTCAAATAATGAAACAATTATTCTTGATTTGCCTTATTTCTCTTATTTTTTCTATCCTCAAGAGATTAAGGTGAACGTTTTGTGCTCTTCTATGTGATGATGGTTTTGGTGGAGCTATTGTTCGTATTTCTAACAAGTAATTATGTTTCTTGTACTCAGGTTAGCTCTTCTTAATATCAATGATTTGCGGTTTCTTTCAAAAGTGCTATTAATCATATTGTTTTCTTCACCTATACATCTAATTCTTGCACTAAGAGAATTATTTGCTTGAAAGGGTTAACCAGCCTAAAATTTCCCATGTTATTGTTTGCGGATATTGATATGGTTGTTACTTATTGATATTTGATGAACATCCATGACCTTATTGAAATAACTTCCATAACTAGATTTATTTAGAACATTAGGTAAAATGGGTGTAATTATGATATTGATAGATTGCATATATTTCTTCTTTCTCCTAGTTTCCTTCATAAGCATTAGCATGTCTTGTGAGGTGAACAAATCCTTTTCTTTTAAAAATTACTATCAAGTTAGAATTAACCTTTTTATGGATTTCCTTTATTAGAATTTTGGTTTTCCTCATTTTTTCCTTACCTTTTAGAGCATGATTGTATCAAGAATAATTATTAATTTGATTCATAAACAAGCTATTAGAATATATTATCTTCTAGATAATATTAAAACTAAGAATATTAAGCTCATTCATAGAAACTAACCCAAGGATGAATTGAAGAATGGGAGACCTGTCTCTTATCTAACTTGTTTTGCATAAGAATCCAACCTAGCATTTGTGTGTTGTAAGAAGCATTAACAATATGTGATCTACTGGTCTTTATCAATGATCTGATTATGGGGAGGTTTCTTTTAACCAACTTCAAATACATTAATAACGAAGGAATACAAGAAGAAAAAAGAAGGAGATATAAACAAGCCTAACGATCTTGATGCCTTGCAAAAGTGAAAATGCACTAGAAAGCACCAACAAGCTTCACGATGGCTTGGAGCGAATTTCTTTTAAGCTTGTTTCTCTCTATTAAAAAGAATCTTGATGCTTGAAGGGGTGGAAGCTCTTGGTTCGTCCAATCCTTTTAAACACAAATTCTAGGAAAGATTCAATAACTCATTCTTGTCCTGGGATTTCAAACTCGGTAGAGCATCATTCTCTCCAAATCTTTTGTAGAACCTCCCAAAGTAGGGCTTGCCTCTAGTCTATCCATCAATCAAGGCAAAACGTATGAATTAGAAAGAAGCCTAACCATCTTGATGCCTTGCAAAAGCAGAAAGCCCCTAGAAAGCACTAACGAACTTCATGATGACTTGATCTCCTTCATGCAAGATGTGTGAAGGGGTGGAATCTCTTGGTGCTTCTAATCCTCTTAGACACAAATTCTAGGAAACATTCAATAGATCATTCTTCTCATGGGATTTCAAACTTGGTAGAGCATCATCCTCTCCAAATTTTTTGTAGAACACACCTTCCAATACCATTCCAAAGGGCATGGCAGTAGCCAAGCACCTCCCAAAGTAGGGCTTCCCTCTAGATTATTCGTCAATCAAGCATAACATACACCCTTATTGACCATCCCAAATAATAGCAGCTATTTCGCATGAGAAGAATAGGTGCATAAGGTCCTCAGACCCCCAATGTACTTTTCACACCATGGATAGCACAACAACGTTGAGCATATTCAATATTGGTCCATATTCCCCTCTTGGGAATTCAACACATGAGGATTACTTTCTTGATTTCTTAGAGTAGGTGTCAAAGATCATTGAATTTAAGGCTCCATCATATACAAGACAAAGTTAACAACCACTTTCTATTGATCACTTCAATACATTTTGGTGGTTTCTTAAATCTCACGATATCTTCAATCCTGTTACTATTTTTCCATTTAATATATTTTGGATTAGGCACTTCCTACACTTAAGAAAGCAACTCTTTCAATCTTGCCAAGCATTTATCCTTTGTAAAAAGAGGCACTAGTCTTTGTAGTCAATTATGTGCATCATATTAATGGCCTTAAACCTTATCAAACTCCTAGGGTTTTAAGTGTACATTTTGGAAGATCTTTGTGGAAATAACGGTACAAAGATGTAAAAGAAAATTTAAAATCTTTTTCTTTGTAAATGTGGCTCGAAATGTGGAGAACTCGAAGTAAGGATGGGTTAGAGACATAACAGAAAAGACAATATTCAGTTCAGAGGTACAAGGATAAAGTAATTTTTTAAGTGTGTATGACCTGGATAGCTCTTAGTGTGCTAAATAAATATCCCTTATCATTTCGTACTCGTTTCTTCTAATAATTAGTTTCTTCGAAACCTACTCTTGTCACGTAAATATTTCTCAAAGCTTGTATTTAATCTTTGCATATAATGAGACAACTAGGCCCATAAGTGAGTAGTGGTCTATCTATGTATGCCTAGTGGAGGATAGAGCTTGTTTGTCTTGAAGGCATTGGTTCTCCTAGGTATGAGTAACTATTTTGAGTGAAATAACTTGCATTAGCAAGGTCTCTAAGTATAATTGATGTGTGAAAAATATCATGGGTTCATTCTTGGAGAGTTAAGATAAGTGATTATCTATGTGAATAATGGTTTTGTAAGTGTGCTTGTTAGACCATTTATGCTTCAAGGTGGCATAGGGAAGTTGCTTATTTATCCCATCATCGGTCTGTGATCTTTTCAACATACAAAGGCATCCAAGTAAGATGAGGAGAAGCCATTGAAGTATCTTTAAGGAAGGAGAGCTATTGATATCATCTATTGGGCATTTCAGAGTTCTAGAGGTAAAGGATATTACTATTTCTCACTTCCTCTACATCAAAGGGATCTACGAGAGTGCATTAGAGTTCACCATATCAAATATAGCACTCAAATCAAGAAGTTGGATAAGAATGATTATCAGCCATGGATGTTTAGAATCTCTAGCTATAGGTTGTCATAGATGATGATATCCTAGTTGCGTACAACTTGAATGGGCTTGGTATGATGAGAAGTGTAAGGCTTCTACATCATCTATGTATGTCAAATATACTCTTCCTAACGTTGAGCATGAGGTGGCCTTAATGGTGACTAGAGAGATGGTTTTTGTAGGCTCAAAGACAAAGGGCAATGAAGCCCAAGCTTTCTATGTAGGTAAAGGCTAAGAAAGAGGAAGGAGCTAGCATAGAGGAGGAGTACACAAGGGTGAAAATCAAATGGTGATCGTGATGAAGAACAAGGCTGCAAATACTCTTCATTAAGATGGATAGAAAAATTTAAAGTTAGAGTAGCAAGGTTAAGCTAGAATAGAAAAAACCAAATCTCAGAAGCCTGCTCCATTTGTGGCACGTGTGAACCCTATGCAAGGCATTTATTTCAAATGGAGAAGAAAAATTCAACCTACAATGGTTAGGGTCATTATGCATCTACTTCAAATGAAGATGACAACATGCTAGCTACAATGCAGATGAGTGACTATAAGACACAAGGGTCAAGCACATTAAACTACTAACTGTTCCTAATTGGTCGCTTGATTTCCATGTGCATACAAATGCAAGTCTTCATGGAGTTGGAGCAGTTCTAGCACAACCATGTTCACATAAGGTGGACAACCTATTGCTTATGCAAGCAAATTACTAAGAAAAGTGGAAGAAGTTATAGTTCCATAGAGAGAGAATGTTTGGCTATTGTATTTGCACTTCAAAGGTTTTGGTATTGTATTGACGGAGTACATTTTATTTTCATCCTATATTGTCAAACAATAATGTATTTCATCAATAGGCCTAAAGTAGCGAGAAGGGTTTGATGGTGGCTACTATTCTTTTAGAAATATTACTTTGAGATTGACACCAAGCTAGGTAAAGAGCATCACATGGCAGACCAAGTGTAAAGGATGGCCATGAGTAAAAGCGAAGAGCTACAAGATGTTCCACAAGAAGTCATGTGCCTATTATCCAAGAGAAAAAGACAAGGAAAAAAGCTCCAAGAAGATTTTCATTGAGCTACTCTTGGATTTGGATTTTTGGGATCACAACTCTTGGCTATAAGCTCGTATTAGAGCAATCTAGGCCTTTTGACATACCACAAGAAGAGGAACTACTAGCAAGAATCCATTCCCTTGGGTCTATGGTAAGGAGGCACTTGCTCCCTTCAAATTCATCATCATAAAACAAGTTGAAGCCAAGTTGGTCGGAATTGATCCTCACAATAGGAAACTAGTAGCATTGGAAGAATAGAAGGAAGCAATAATGAAGAGATTGCAGGCGAAGCAAGAGAAGTGCAGACCAATTTGTGATAGGTATCTAAGGGCTATTGAAGTGAGGGAAGGATCTTTGGCCTTGATGCATCAAATCTTGCCAATGCCCACATAATTGGCACCTAAGAGTGTGAAGGACCTTATAAAGTGATGAGGATATTACCCAAAGGAGTAATCGAGACCGAAGACTTGAAGAGTGAGAAAATGAGCCTTGTTAACATTCATAGGTTGAAAGCATACTTCAATTAAAGCAAGCAAGAGGGATATCACTTACTACATATACCATAAGAGCATTTAACTTTTGTGATATTATTAATTTCTCATAGGGTAAAGAATCTTTAGCTATAGCAAATGAAGAGAAAGGTTGCACCGAGATGGTGAAAACACTTGAAGCATGGATCTATAGCATTCTAGTTTTGCCAAAATATATTGCCAAATCGTCTTCATGTAACTTGTGGTTGGAACCACTTTCAATCACCCTATTGGCCCATATGGAGGCACTGATTCTCTTCCTCGCGTTTCCCATCCATTTGGCCATCTTGGCATCGGTGTTCTCTCTTTGGTGACCCTCAACCATTGGGGTTGGGGCCTCCCTTGAGGTGACCCCTCACCTTTGGGATCTCATAACTACATGACTACAAATGCAACGAACAGAAATTCAATTTGTAAGAAATTCAAACATAAAAATGATAGATATGAAGAATAAAAACATCAATGGATGTATCTTCTTCTCCACGTAGTTCAAGAACTCCATGGAAGCTTGCTCATAGCTTGTGTCAATGAGTTCTAATCTATCACATAGTGGTAGTAATGATGGAAGTCATTCTTGCAGCAATCTATGTTGCTTGAATTTCTAGATTTCTCTATATTATGTTTTTCACTTGGTTGAAAGAATAAAAAACCGGCATGTCTTATTGCTATAGAAGACGAACCTACAACCTAAGGTTTTGTGTTTGAGTCTTGTGGCTCTATAGAAGGTACTCTATCCAGAGATGTTTAGAGTTTAGGATAAGTATCACCCACACATTAATTTGGATATAAAATAGGGTGGTGTGGGACACAAGATCTTATATTTAGGTTGATGTAGGAAAGATGGTATCGTACATCGGACCATGGATGATCATTATCTTTTAGTCCTAGATTGGATCTTGAAGCTAGGTTTGATCCTCAAGAGAATAAAGACTTCAAAGAAGGAGTTCAATTCAAGGAGTATAAAAGTAGTATCTCAAGATACTTCAAGATAACTTCAATATAAACAAAATAGAATATATGAAGTAAGTAACTTCCAAGATCTTCTTGAAACACTTCAAGATAAAGTGTTGTTAATTTGAAAATATTTCATAAATTTTTGAAAAAGTTGTACTTTGATTTTGAATTGATCTTTTCAACCAAGGATTTGATTGACTAAGTCCTTTTGCAAAAGACCAGGGTTAGCTGGTTAGAACAAGATAACTAAATTGAACATCCTAGATAGATGTTATGTACAAAAATTTTTTGAATCTTCAAGAGATAATAATTCTAAGTGAACTTATTTATTTGAGTTTGCTTCAAGCTAAAGCATTAATGATTTCCTAGAGTCCAATATACTCTAGAATAGAGAAGTTAGGAATTGCTCATCAGATTGAAAATTCCCAAACAACTTCTAGCTCAAGTCTTTGAGAAACCTGAACCAAGCTGGACAATTTTCATTTTGAATTTAAATTGGTCAAGTTATAGTATGGTTGACTCAAAGAAAGTGGTAAACTTTTTCCTATAGTTTACATAGGATTTCTAAACTCATTAGGATAAAGTAGTCCTCTAGTCCGGTGAAAAAATCAAGTAATTGTTGGATAAGTGTAAACCATTGAACAAACATACAAGTTAGATATTTGAGACAACTAAACGTTAAGTGCTGCAAATCAAATTCAAGTGAATCAAGAGTTCTCAAAGTCTTGTGATAGGAATCCCACCTACGTTACTAAGTCCATGCACCAGTCATGCCCAGAATTGGACTAGTAATTTGAATCCACCCAGTTCACATGTTGCCCAAATCGCACCTAGTAGAAAACTATGAATCACTACTAAGCAAGGATAAAGGTGATGGAATTGTCCACTTGTATCCTCTCAAGTTAGAGCTTTAATTTTTATCTAGACAACTCTAGATAGGGGTACACAAGATAGACAACTCTAGATAGGGGTACACAAAGGTCAACTATGGAATTCTATAAATCACTAGATAGGGTAGTAGAGTGTGGGTGGCCATCAATCAAACATTACCCTTTTGCAACTTATATTAGGTCAAATAATTGAATCGAATGGTTTCTAAATAAGATAGGGAGTATTAGAAGGACTTAGGTTGTATTAGCATTGCCCCGAATTCCATAAGTGAAGACGCAACCAACTCCCTTACCTTGTAATATCCTCATCATCTATAAACCATGAAGCCTCATATTCAAGATTCAAGCATAATCTAGTTTGGGATTCGTATGAACAAAGTAATGCATGATTGGCTTGTCATCAAAATGAAGTGCTTTCAAATATGTAACAGAGTACATCCATGAGTGATGGATATTGAACATATTCTAACATAATCTTCTTTGTTGAAATAGGAGCTTTAAACAAAAGGGCATGAGTTACATCTGAAGAATCAAAGGAGCATCAAGATTTTTCTATGAGATAAATGAATATGGACTCACCGCACCTCTCCCAACCTAGGGAACTATGAAGAAGGTTATACTACTTGTTTGCTTACTAAAAACAGGTCAAAATTCGAGGACATGTACACATATATGATTAAGGGTGTTACATGAAATACAAAGGAATAAATAATCCTATTACAAATTAACTTATATACACTTATAGCCATAATATGGGTCGCTTATCTTCGTACATTCACTTGGTAATACATTCGGTATTTTGTGTAGTGCTCCAAGATTCTTGTTCTTCCTTGTGTTGTTTGCATGCTTCTCTAGACCTCAAACTCCAACAATTTGTATCAAAGCAAGTTGTTGCTTCATGTAGGGTGTCATCAACACCCCTCCAATCAAAGTCTCAAAATTGCATGAAAATTGGAAAGGATACTCAGGGTGGTTAGGAAATATCAAGGTGCACACATAGAGCTATTTAGTATATGTTTTATTCTTCACCTTTAATGGATATCAACATAAGGGACATGGAAATCTTAAGTGTAGGTGCAATAGAAATAGGAGTTAGAGACTTGATTAGAAACAATTAGCAATTAGAGTCCTTGAAGTGAATTGAATATATGTGCAAACTCATGAAGATATTGTAAGTACATGCTAAAAGATTATTCTCGAACTAAGAACACTAAAAGAACATATGAAGGTTACAAGTAACAAAACTTGAATAGATTTAAGGTAATGATGAGCTATTGGGATTCTCATGAATCACTAATGCTTAATTGGCTTCTCCTCATAATGAGGACCTTTCAAGTATTCAAAATAATGAGGTCCTTTCAAGTATGCTATATAATTAACATATACAAACATAATGTTCTTTGTTAAATTAGGAACCTTCAACCAAAGCCATGAATCACATATCAAGAATGTTCACGGGAGTCAAATGAATGAAGACCAACCTCAAATTAAAACTAAGAAGAAGGTGAAAACATCAATTAAAACCATGATAAGACTTATTTCCTTTGTTAAAACTACATGAAATTTGAGGAACTACAAAGGGATTTATAATTCTATTAGACGTCAAATAATAAAACAATTATTCTTGATTTGGGTTATTTCTCTTATTTTTTCTATCCTCAATAGATTACAGTGAACTTTGTGTGCTCTTCAAAACAACATAAACATTTCTCCCAAGGCCATTATTAGTCTTCTATGTGATGATGATTTTGGTTGAGCTATTATTCGTATTTCAAACAAGTTACTATGTTTCTTGTACTCAGGTTAGCTCTTCTTCAAATCAATGATCTGCAGTTTTTTTCAAAAGTGCATCTACTCATATTGTTTTCTTTACGTATACATCTAATTCTTACACTAAGAGAACTATTTTCTTGAAAGGGTTAGCCAGCCTAAAAGTTCCCATGTTACTGTTTGGCGATATTCATATGGTTGTTACTTATTCATATTTGATCAACATCCATGACCTTATTGAAATAACTTCCAACACTATATTTATTTAGAAATTTAGGTAAAATGGGTGTAATTATGCTATGGATAGATTGCATATATTTCTTCTTTCTTCTAGTTTCCTTCATAGGCATTAGCATGTCTTGTGAGGTGAACAAATCCTTTTCTTTTAATAATTACTATCAAGTTAGAATTTACCTTTTGATGGAATTTCCTTATTACAATTTTGGTTTTCCTCATTTGTTCCTTACCTTTTAGAGCATGATTGTATCAAGAATAGACATTAACTTGATTCATAAACAAGCTATTAGACTATATTATCTTCTAGATAATATTAAAACTAAGACTATTAAGCTCATTCATAGAAATTAACCCAAGGATGAATTGAAGAACAGGAGAACTGTCTCTTATCTGACTTGTTTTCCATAAGAATCCAACCTAGCATTTGTGTGTTGTAAGAAGCATTAACAATATGTGATCTACTCGTCTTTATCAATGATCTCATTAAGGGGAGGTTTCTTTTAACCAACTACAAATAAATTAATAACAAAGGAATACAAGAAAAGAAAAGAAGGAGATATAAAGAAGCCTAACGATCTTGATGCCTTGCAAAAGTTAAAAGCCACTAGAAAGCACCAACAAGCTTCACGATGGCTTGGAGCCAATTTCTTTTAAGCTTGTTTCTCTCTATTAAAATGACTCTTGATGCTTGAAGGGGTGGAAGCTCTTGGTTCTTCCGATCCTTTTAAACACAAATTCTAGGAAAGATTCAATAAATCATTCTTGTCTCGGGATTTCAAACTTGGTAGAGCATCATTCTCTCCAAATCTTTTGCAGGACCTCCCAAAGTAGGGCTCGCCTCTAGTCTATCCATCAATCAAGCATAATGTGCACTCTTATTGTCTACCCCAAATAAAGGCACCTCTTCAGCATGCGAAGAATAGGTGCATAAGGTCCTCACACCCCGAAGGTACTTTTCACACCATGGATAGCATAAGAACTTTGAGCATATTTAATATTGGTCCATATTCCCATCCGGGAATTTCGATGCATGAGGATTACTTTATTAATTTCCAAGAGGAGGTACCAAATATCATTGAATTTAAGGTTCCATCATATCGAAGACCAAGTTAAGAACCACTTTCTATTGACCACTTCAAGAAATTTTGGTGGTTTCTTAAATCTCAAGATATCTTCAATCCTATTACTGTTTCTCCATTTAATACATTTTGGATTAGGCATTTCCTACACTTAACAAGACATATCTTTCAATCTTGCCAAGGATTTATCTTTTGTTTAAAGAGGCACTAGTCCTTGTAGTCAACTATTTGAATATGATCAATGACCTTAAATCTTATCGAAATCCTATGGGGTTGGTACTAGAGATTCTTCCATTGTTGGAATGCTTTGGATGAAATGTTTTTAGCCATTTGGAGGGCCTAGTTTTCAATTACTGAAATGCTACATATCGGGGACCAAATGGAGTCATTTTTTCTAATTCTACTTGTGCAGTTCCAGTTTGTTGAGTACCTAATCCCATGTCTTCCTCAAAAAGACATCAAGCCCAATGAAATATTGATTTGTGTGACTAAGTAGCCCAAAATGAGCCCCCACCAACCTTGGTCATGAAGAAACTAAGGAGGTGGTTGAGTGATGCATCTCAAGGCATTCTTCCAGTGGTTAGTTCTAGATCCCAAGGGAGGGCACGAAATATCTCCCTAGTAAATAGTGAAAAAAATGTAATAAATTTGTAAGATGATCCTCTTACTAAATAGGGATAACTTTTAAATTTTAAAATAAATGAATGGATAATGTCAATTAAGGTATGAGAGTTTCGCTAAATTTTTAAAAACTAAATAGCATTTTAAAAAACTACAATGGAACAAAGATATAAAAGGAAATTTAAAAGCTATTTCTTTGTAAAAGTGGCTCAAAATTCTAGGAACTTGAAGTAAGGATGGCTTAGAGACATAAGTTAAAAGAAAATAGTCAGTTCATAAGTACAAAGATAATTTTCTTTTTTTTAAGTGTGTATGAGAAAGGGTCCTTGATCATTTCATACTCATTCCTTGTAATCATTGGTTTTTTAGAAATCTATTCTTGTCACATAAATGTTTCTCAAAGCTTGTATCTAATCTTAGCATATTCTGCAACAACTAGGCCACGAAGTGAGTAGTGGTCTATCTCTATATGCCTAATGGAGGATATAAGTTGTTTGTCTTCAAGGCACTCGTTCTCCTAGTAGGAGTAACTATTTTGATTGAAATAACTTGCATTGGCAAGGTCTCTAAGTATAATTGATGTGTGAAAAATCTCATGGTTTCATTCTTCAAGAGTTTAGATAAGCAATTGTCTGTGTGAACAATGGTTTTGTGAGTGTGGTTGTGAGGTCATCGATGCTTCAAGGCTACATAGGGAAGGTGTTTATTTCTCCCATCATTATTAGATCTTTTCAACATACAAAAGCATTCAAAGAGGCTAAGGAGAAGCCATTGAAGTATCTTGAAGTAAGGTGAGCTTTTAAATCAAGTTCAAAACCACACAACAAGAAAAGAAGATTCAACTAGTGATTATGAAAGCATCAATCTTATTTAATGGGAACTTTTGAGTTACAGGGGTGAAAGCTATTACTATTTCTCACTTCCTCTACATAAAAGGGATCCACAAGAGTGCATTAGAGTTCACCATATTCAAAAATAACACTCAAATCAAGTAGCTAGATAAAAATAATTATTAGCCAAGGAGGCCTAGAATCTCTAGCTATAGATTG
The DNA here is from genome assembly GCA_020310875.1 of Ceratopteris richardii. Taxonomy (NCBI): domain Eukaryota; kingdom Viridiplantae; phylum Streptophyta; class Polypodiopsida; order Polypodiales; family Pteridaceae; genus Ceratopteris; species Ceratopteris richardii. The sequence continues at coordinate 80,898,671 of CM035433.1, forward strand.
TCACATATATGATGTTTACCTAGTTGCATACACTTTGAATGGGCTTGGCATGATGAGAAGTGCAAGGCTTCTACATCAGCTATGTATGTCAAGGAGAATCTTCCTAACTTTGAGTGTGTGACGGCCTTGATGGTGACTAATGAGATGAGTATTGTATGCACAAAGACAAAGGGCAATGAAGCCTAAGCTTTCTATGTAGGTAAAGCTAGACGAAGATCACAAAGGAGCTAGGGCAAAGGAAGAGGTAGACAAGGGTGAAAATCAAATGATGATCGTGATGAAGAAGAAGGAAGCAAATACTCTTCGTCAAGAGGGATAAACATTTTCAAAGTTAGAGGAGGAAGGTTCAACTAGAATAGAGAAAACCAAATCTCAGAAGCCTACTTCATTGTGGCATATATGGCCCCTATGCAAGGCATTGCTATCAAACAGAGAAGAATAATTCAACCTACAATGGTGAAGGTAATTATGCATCTACTTCAAATGAAGATGAGAGCATGCTAGCTATGATGTAGATGAGTGAATATAAGACACAAGGGTCAAGCACATGGTACATCAATAGCGCATATAGCAACCACATGAGTTGCAACAAGGAGTTCTTCTCAAACATGCAAGTGCCATTGATTTAAGGCCATGTGGAAATAGGTAATGACACTCCTAATGCTATTGCACACATAGGTGATGTTATGTTGGATGGATCTCTCAATACCAAGTGTTTGAAAGGTTTTTTTCATGTTCACACAATCACAAAGAATCTAGTCTATATGGGGAAATGGTTGAGAGAGGACTTCAAGTCAAGTTCAACTAGAAGGAATGTTTTGTGGAAAACCCTAAAGAGGGATATAGATTGATAGCCAGATGCAAAAACGAGGGAAGGCTATTCACTTTGGATGTGAACCCTACATGGACCATACAAGCTAGTTCACATTTCGAAACAAGAAGGTAGCAAAATTCTGTCTCCCTACATTAAATTGATCTAGCAACAAGTTATTAGAGTATGTATATGTAGAAGAGTAGTTGCCCAAGATTAGTGTCAACATGCAAAGAATTTGAAGGAAATATTTGAAGATTGTTTCAACACAGGCTTGAAGTTGAACCTTGCTAAATGTCAATCTTCATTCACAAAAGGTTCACTCCTTGGCCACATAATTATGGCCGAAGGGTTAAGTGTTGATCTGGCTAAGGTAGCTATGATCCTTTCCATGCCCATTTTGTAGATTCCTAAGGAAGCGCAAAGTTTTTTAGGTCATTCAAGATACCATAGGAGATTTATAAAAATGTATGAGAAAATAGTTAAGCCTCTATCAAGTCCTACAAGCAAGAAGATCCCTTCCTCTTGGAGTTTTAAAGAGGAAAAGCATATAATGAGCCAAAACTAAGGTTTTGTAAGGCACCGCTACTAACTATTCCTAATTGTTCACTTGAGTTCCATGTGTATACAAATGCAAGTCTTCATGCAGTTGGAGCGGTTCTAGCACAACCATGCTCACATAAGGTGCAAAACCTAATGGTTATGCAAGAAAATTACTTACAAGGGCAGGAAGAAATTATAATCCAATAGAAAGAGAATGTTTGGCTATTGTATTTGCACTTCAAAAGTTTTGACATTGCCTTCTAGGAGTATATTTTATTTTCATCTTGGTTTATCTAATGTGATAACTTGCATTGACAAGGTCCCTTAGAGTAGCTTATATGAGTGATTAGAGATTCTATGAGTGTGTGGAGGAGGCCATCTATTCTTCAAGGCTGCATAGGACATCCAAATGCGAGCATTTCGACATACAAATGCACTCAAGGAAGCCGCATGATCAAGTTCATTGATGAATCTTAGGCCCAAAGGAAGGGCAAATATATCTTCTCAGTAAATAGTGACAACAATGCGATTAAGTTATAAGATGGTCCACTTAGTAAAATGCAAACTTTCAAAATGACTCAATAAGTAAATGGATTGTTTCAATCGGAGAGGGACTCAATTCAAATGAACTCTAAGCATGATTCTATCCGCTCAGAAAACCAACATAATCGACGAGGTGTCGGAAGGTCAGTGTTTGTGTGTGTGTGTGTGTGAGAGAGAGAGAGAGAGATAAGAGCGAATATTGTATTCAACGTTTCTTCAGAATACAAAGAACTTGACGAAGTACGGAAACATTCAACTGGGCGAACTATAGGAGTTATTCAACCGCAAACCACAGACATAATAATTCTGTCACAAAACGTACTGAAATACTGAAAATGTACTTCCCGCATCTACACGGAAGTGTGCTCTGCCGGATCGCTAAATGGAAGCTCAACATGATCTTCCTCGCTTAATGGAAGCTTAAAATATTTGTTCATAATATACAGAAAGATATGGTGTGGGAAGGTGAGAGAGAGAGAACAAACACATTCCCTCAGAACATACAGAAACATATCGTGTGGGAAGGTGTGTGTGTGAGAGAGAGAATATTGTATTGGACATTTCTTCAGAATATACAGAAGATCACGAAGTATGGAAACATTCCATTCAGCTAACTACAGGAGGTATTATCTGTTCCTTTCACCTAGTTATTCCTTCCGGAAACCGCAAAGCGCAGAAATGATGATCCTTAAAACCTTGAAATGCTCTTTCACAAAATCACAAAAGTATTCAACTTCTGCAAAGCTCCTTCCGCATCTGCACCGAAGTGTGCGCGACTGTGAGTCTCTCTTGACTCCTAGTCGAGCGGAAGCAGCAGCTGTATAAAGATCAGCTGCTTTGCCGTATCGCTCAATGGACGCTTAACATGATCTTCCTTAGAACTTTCATCCTCGCTTGCCAAAAAGTCATGGTTCGTGGTACAGTTTTCGATCTTATCTGCTTTCCTGTCACTCCGCATGCTGCGTTGAAGGTGCCCACGTCTGGAGCTGTCTACCAGGGACGCGGTTAAAGAACGGAAGCCCTCCATTGCTCACTGATGCTTGCGTCGCGAGAAAGAGAGAAACACAGAGACAGGCTCGGATTTGCGATGTATGTTTAAAACTTCGCCCAAGTGCTCAAAAGGGACTAATAGACCCAGTTCCGACGAGCTGCTTATGTAGGTCGGACTAAAAAGGGGACTCGTAGTACAAAAAATAGATCAACTAAATTTTGAAAAAAGAAAAAGTGAGTCCGTATGTTAGTTCTGGTATGATACAAAAGGACTTCACATTTTCTTTTTTCAAAATTAAGTTGATCTATACTGTTTTTTAAACTTTGTTGGGAAATCACATCTTCATGTCTCTCAAACAACACAGCTTAAAACCCTTTTCAACATAGAAGTTGGATATGGACTCCTCACAGTACTATGTGGAAAAGTAAAGTATTTTTTAATGTTAAAAGCATTATATGGATGGATTCCTACAACGACATTAAGGAACTATGATAGTCCTTATTGGTGATGTGACAAGATGCTTCACTATCTCATATTTAGGATCATCCACATGACTTTTGCAAATTTTCATACTCTATCTCTTCAAAACTAAGATGGGAGGGTCTTACCACAACTGTCAAGAGTAGCTACCATCCACTTATTTGGTAGGAAGAATTTTGACACACCTATCAGCTTGTTTTCAGGTGTTATCACGACAACCAATATTACTACATTGTTCATATTGTGAGATGCTCAATTTCCTTGATTAATTCATCACCCTTTTCTAAATCATTGTTCTTCTCTTACAAAGTCAATCCAAGTGTGCTTCATGGTCTCATATTGATAGCCCTGTAGGACCCAAGCTTCATGTGCTTTAGTAGTATATTGCACTACAGTAAGTGAAAAAGAACTTATACTTGTCATATGTATTCTACCCATTCAAAAGTTTAGCAAGATCTCAATCAAGATACTTGACGATTGTAGGCCAACAAAATCATCCATCATTAAATTCTTCCCCGTGCCCCTATTCCAAATTCTTCCTTAATGCCTAGTAAATTTTTCCCTATTGCAATTCATCCAATCTAGCTGCAAATTTGTCTAATGGGTTTGAGTGCATTCGTCCCTATTCAAATTGCTTAGTGCTAAGCAAGGTTCTTATCATTTATTACTCTTTTTTTATAATAATTTGTTTCTTAGAAAGCTATTCGTGTCACATAAATGTTTCTCAAAGCTTGAATTTACTCTTTGCATATTGTGAGACAACTAGGCCACTTGCCATTAAGCTTGATTCCTAAAGATTAATTGGGTTTCTTCATTAAGCTGTATTTAGCTTAAAGAAAACTAAGCAAAGCTCTATTTTCTTGCCATTCCAATGAGCAAGAAAATAAAATACTTACTTTCAAAGGGCTTGCTTTTCTTAATTAAGACTCCTAATTTGTGATATCTAAGTATCACATCTAGGAAAACAAACTAGCTACTTGAGTTGCATGGCAGCCAGGAGTCTTGCAGCTATCTAGTTTGCTATTTTCCTAGCTGTCTAAGTCAAGTTAAAAAAATGAGGTAACGAAACTATGTATTTAACAAACAATCACGCATTGTAGGCCTAGTAAATTCTTCCTTATTGCAATTCATCCAATCTATCTCCACATTCGTCTAATGGGTCTAAGTGCATTCATCCCCATTCAAATTCATTGATTTAGGAAATCCCTCCAAATTTTTCAGGAGATGGTCTTGCCAATCCATCGTGGGTGGCTAGAACAAAAATCATCTTGAAACCTCTTGCAAATTTGCCTTGCGAATTCCACTACAGATTCAGATACCAAATTATCATCACCAAAATGGAAAGCTTTACACTATCCAAGAGATACACTTATTATTTGATTACATGACTATTTTGGTTCTTGTAGAGTTGGATCTTTATAGGTTTAAGCTTGTGGAGGAAATTCGTCATCATAAAAAATTCTCTCGCATGATATGAACGCTTGGAGAGAGAGAGAGAGAGGGGGGAGGGAGATAGAGAGAAAGAAAGAGAGAGAGAGAGAGAGAGAGAGAGAGAGAGAGAGAGTTAGATCTATCTACTATTGTTATGGCAATTGTTAGAGAGATAGAGATTCTGAATGATTAGGGAGAGAGAAGTAGAAAAGAGGGGAAATAGATGTTCTAATGTAGAGAGAGAGTTGGATACACATAGGTGGATATGGAAATAAACCTCTCATGAATCAAGTAAGGAAGATCAAGATGTTTTTTTTAGGAATTCAAGGAAGTTCATAATGTATAAAGACTCTTGGACTCTCATGAGTGGGGGAAACGCCCCTTGAAGAAGTAGTTGGAGACTTAGCAAATATTGATACAGCTTTGGAGATATTTTATGAGCCTTGAAAATTATGCAATGTTGTATCCGTTTCTATGGCAATTGTGAGAGAGATGGAGATTTTAAATGATTAGGGAGAGAGAAGAAGAAAAAAGGGGAAATTGATGTTTTAATGTAGAGATAGAGAGAGGGAAGGAGTTGGATACACATAGGTGTATATGCAAAGAAACCTCTCATGAATCAAGTAAGGAAGATCAAGATGTTTGGTTTAGGAATTCAAGGAAGTTCATAATGCATAAAGAGTGTACGACTCTCATAAATTGAGTATTTATTGTGTTGTGGATATGCGCCAAGAAGCCATGAGAATGATGTCATCACCTCTATCATGCTTGGACCATTAAGTTAATGGTGCTCCTATATCTTTTGGTAAAGAAGTCACCTTTGGATTGTTGCTTGCGATTGTAACGAAGTAAAGGAGTTTCTTCAAATACTTTGTTGGGATAGAGAAGACTAGACATTCATGGAAGAGGTGACACGAAATTCTAGCAAAAGCTTGAGAGAGAGAGAGAGAAAGATTTCTCACTATATACTATGTAGAGATTAGGGGGTAAAAAGAGAGATAAAGAGAGAGAGAGAGGGAGAGAAAGAGATACATAGATAGAGAGAGAGAGACAAAGGTAGAAGTTAATGTATAGAGCACCTACATGCTTAGATTGTTGCTCCAAAATTGAACTCGGTTGTAGATTCTAGGCACCATAGAAAGAGATGATTTTAGGATAGAGGACATAGAGAGAAAGTTCCTACTAAGATTCGAGGTGATGTTGTAGATGAGAATGCAAAAAAATGAGATAGAAAGACAGAGAGAGAGAGAGAGAGAGAAAGAGAGAGAGAGAGAGAGAGAGAGAGAGAGAGAGAGAGAGAGAGAGAGAGAGAGAGATGTGCGGGTTGATACTAAACAAATTTCAAATCTCAAAAGAGAGAGAGAGACAACATGAGAAGGACAGAGAAAGAGCGAATTTGCTAGCCACACATGCGTAGAGTTTGATTACATAGAGAGAGAGAGAGAGAGAGAGAGAAAACAAAAGAGAGTTGATAGAGAGGCAAAGAGAGAAAGAAAGATAGAGATAGAGAGAGAGAGAAAGATAGTTAGAGATAGACCGAACGTAGGGTTTATGGCAGTGCTATAAGTTTGTGTAGAAGAAAATTAGTAGAGGGAGATTGTGTGAACTTCAAATCGATGGCACTGTAATCAGATGGAGGGATGGGTATGAGAATTCTGTTAATTTTTTTAAAAACTAATAGCATTTTAACTTTCAATGAGTTTTAAGTAGAAATATTTTAACTGCACATTTTGAAAATCAACACCAAACGATGAAAGATCTTTGTAGAATTGACAGTACAAACATGTAAAAGCAAATTTAAAAGCTATTTCTTTGTAAATGTGGCCCAAAATTGAAAGAACTTGAAGTAAGGATGGCTTAGAGACATAATCCAAAAGAAAATCTTCAGTTCAGAAGTACAAGGACGGTTTTTTTTAGTGTGTTTGAGCTAGAAAGCGCTTAGTGCTAAGCAAGGATCTTATCATTTATTACTCATTTCTTGTAATCATTGGTTTCTTAGAAAGCTATTCGTGTCACATAAATGTTTCTCAAAGCTTGTATTTAATCTTTGCAATTGTGAGCCAACTAGGCAACTTGCATTAGCAAGGTGTCTAAATATAATTGATGTATGAAAAATTTCTTGGGTCCATTCTTCAAGAGTTTAGATAACCGATTGTCTGTGTGGAGAGTGGTTTTGTCAATGTGTTTGTGAGGTCATCTATGCTTCAAAGGATGCAGAGGGAAGTTGTTTATTTATCCCATAAGTGGTATGAGATCTTCTCAACATACAAAAGCATTCGAGGAGCATAAGTAGAAGCCATCGAAGTATCTTGAAGGAAGGAGAGCTACTATATGAAGTTCAAAATCACACACCAAGCAAAGGAGAGTAAGAACCTCTCTTACAAAGGATTTATGATTCTTGAAGAGTTGGAAGCTCTTGTTCATCTTTATCCTGGTAGCAAGATATTATAGGAAAGACTCAAAAAATCATTCTTTTCATGGGATGTCAAATGTAGCAAAGTAAGTCTATGATCTAAGGGTCCAGCCGATTCAGATTGATCTGAAATCGGACACCATTTGATCATCAATATGTATGACCAGAGATCTCGGGTTTAGACTTACTAGGAGGTCTTGTGCTTTTATGAACAAGTGATCCACTTTAGCTTAGTGGTTAAGTCTCAAGGATGGGAAGGATGAGGTCTTGGGTTCAATCCCCATGTGTTTTGCGGAAAGAGATCTAGAGCCTTTTAGAAGTATCCACTTGAGTTAAATCAAGTTAACTCGGACACATGGTGCACATGCAATTACATGGCTGACACATGGTTGGTTAGTATCCACATGCCAAAGAAGGGAGTCCTAAGGAGAGATCTATATATAGAGGCATTTGGTTGGGAGGAGATTCATCTCTCTAGCACGTGGTGGTCGTAATCTATAGTTCTCTTGCATTGGCATCAGAGCTTCTAGGTTGAAGATCCATCGTGACCTTGATAGGTCCATATTCATCTTCGAATGATCTTTTTTCATGTGATTTATTTTTCGAATGCGGACAAGTTTATTCCTCGCTTTTTTATTCCTCTCCCGCAAAAGTTTCAGGTATGATCTCTAACTAGATTTTCTAGGTTTTGATCCATTCACATGTTCGTTTCACAATCTTGTGAGTTTCTTTGGGAACTTGAAAACCTTTGTGATGGAACATCCGTCCTTCTTTGCTATGGTTTTTTTAAATGAAAAACCGATTATAATTCCAAGTTATTGAATTTCTCAAATTCAAGTCCGATGGGTTATTCTTGACCAATTTTGTAGCGAGAAGAGCTTTTCACTTCTTGTCTTTTCGATTCCTTTCTTATTGATGCTTTAGGTACCTACCCCGGTCAAGACTTAACAGGAATCTCTCTACTGCTTAAGTCTAAGCATCTGCTCATGCTTTCTAGATTTGTACCAAAATCCCTTTAAGGATAGACAATCATTATGTTTTACCTTGCACAGACTTAAGTATCGTGCAAACTACATTCTTGGAATTTCTTACTTCGTTAAGGCTTGTTACAACTTACTCTTTTCACAAATTTTCACTGGATAAATGGAACCTGAGTGAATAACTCCCGAAGGGAATTTTATTGCCAATACTTGGGCAACTTCAGAGTAGTTCCAATCGCACATTCTTTGACAATCATGGCCAAGCTTGATCAAATTTGGTTGACGTTGCAACTAGAATAAAGACTTAGTCTTTATTATTAAGATCTCTAAACTAACAAAAACATGTTTTTTTCTTACCCATCGGATTTTAGAGATCTTTCCCCTTCTAAGTCCAAGCATACACTAATGCCTCTCTGATTCCAAACCTAAGAATCTTTGATATACCTTTGGGTTATATGACTATTTGGACTTTAAGTAACCATACCAAAGGTTTTGGACCTACTGGGAACTACTTGCTATTAAACTCACTTGAGAGATTCTAGTGTCACATCTAGGGAGATATATTTCTTTCAAGAGCATTAGACTCCTGCCAAGGAATCAAGTAATAATAAGCCAATGATTCATCTTGGATTCTTTTACTTTCTAGCACAATGAATCATCTTGGAATCTTTTTCTTAACTGAAATGATCTTCAAAAGAAATTCTTGACTTTTGGACAAGACCAAGACTTAAGTCTTTCTTCCTTGTCCAAATCATATTTCTTTTAATCCAATGTTGGTTTATCTAAAGGAAGTAGCTTAATTCCTAAAGATTACTTTGATGTATCTTTTAGGAAAATATCTTGATTCCTAAAGATTACTTGGGTTTCTTCGTTAAGCACTATTGAGCTTAAACAAAACTAAGCAAAGCTCTATTTTCTTGTCATGCAATGAGCAAGAAAATAAAGTACTTACTTTTGAAGGGCTTGCTTTTCCTAATCAAGACTCCTAATTTGTGATATCTAATTGTCACATCTTGGAAAAATACTAGCTACTTGAGTTGCATGGTAGCCAGGAGCCTTGCAACTATCTACTTTGATATTTTCCTAGCTATCTAAGTCAAGTTAGAAAAAGGCGGTAACAAAAGTATAAGTATTTAACGAACAATCATGCATGTGCAAATGTCTGTGCTTGCATGCAAATGCATGTGAGTACATGCACATGCACATCTTGGCATTCTCCTTTCATGAACTAAAACTCATTAGGATAAAGTAGTCCTCTAATCCGGTGAAAAAATCAAGTAATTGTTGGATAAGAGTAAACCATTGAACAAACATCCAAGTTAGATGTTTGTGACAACCAAAGGTTAAGTGCTCCAAATCAAATTTGAGTGATTCAAGACTTCTCAAAGTTTTGTGAGGGATAAGAATCCCACCTTTGTTACTAAGTCCATGCACCAGTCCTGCCCAAAAATGGACTAGTAATTTGAATCCACCCACTTCACATGTATGTGCCGAGATTGCACCTAGTAAAAGAACTGTGAATCACTACTAAGCAAGGATAAAGGTGATGGAATTGTCCACTTGTATCCTCTCAAGCTAGAGCTTTAATTTTTATCCAAACAACTCTAGATAGGGGTATACAAGATAGATTTATGATGACTTAGTGTGATGCCTTCACTAGTAGAGAACACATTTACATAGAGAGAGAGATAGAGAGAGAGAGAGAGAACAGAGCGAATATTGTATTCAACGTTTCTTCATAATAGAAAGAACTTCACGAAGTATGGAAGCATTCAACTGGGCGAATTATAGGAAACACTCAAAATGTATTTCCGCATCTGCACCGAAGTGTGCTCTATCAGATCGCTAAATGGAAGCTCAACATGATCTTCCTCGCTAACTGGAAGCTTAAAATATTTTTTCATAATATACAGAAAGATATGGTGTGGGAAGGTGGGGGAGAGAGAGACAGAGAGAGAGAGAACAAACACATCTGCTCACAGCATACAGAAACATATCGTGTGGGAAGATGTGTGTGTGTGTGAGAGAGAGAGAGGCAATATTGTATCGGACATTTCTTCAGACTATACAGAAGATCACGAAGTATGGAAACATTCCATTCAGCTAACTACAGGAGGTATTATCTGTTTCTTTGACCTAGTTATTCCTTCCAGAAACCGCAAACCGCAGAAATGATGATCCTGAAAACCTTGAAATGCTCTTTCACAAAAGTATTCAACTCGTGCAATGCGAGCGGAAGCAGCAACTGTATAGAGATTAGCTGCTTTGCCGTATCGCTTAATGGGCGCTTAATATTATCTTCCTTAGAACTTTCATCCTCGCTTGCCAAAAAGTCATGGTTCGTAGTACAGTTTTCGACCTTATCCGCTTTCCTGTCACTCCGCATGTTGCGGTCAAAGAATGGAACCACTCCATTACTTACTGATGCTTGCGTCGCGAGAAAGAGAGAAACACAGAGACAAGCTCGGATTTGCGATGTTTGTTTAAAACTTTGCCCAAGTGCTCAAAAGGGACTAGGTGGATATGGAAAGAAACCTCTCATGAATCAAGTAAGGAAGATCAAGATGTTTGTTTTAGGAACCAAGGAAGTTCATAATGCATAAAGAGTGTACCACTCTCGTAAATGGGGGAAAATCTTGTTGAAGTAGTTGGAGACTTAGTAAATATTTATGTAGCTTTGGAGATCTTTTATGAGCCTTGAAAACTATGCAATGTTGTATCTGTTTCTTCTTTTTATGTTATGTGGTACATTCAAAGTATATCGTGTTGTGTATATGTGCAAAGAAGCTGTGAGAATGATGTCATCACCTCTATCATGCTTGGACCATTTAGGTAACCGTTCTCCTATATCTTTTGCTAAAGAAGTCACCTTTGGATTGTTGCTTCCAGTTTTAACGAAGTAAAGAAGTTTCTTCTAATACTATGTAGAGATTAGGATGTAGAAAGAGAGACAAAGAGAGAAACAAAGAGAGAGGGAGTGAAAGAGATAGATAGAGAGAGAGAGAAAGGTAGAAGTTAATGTATAGATTTCTAGATTTCCAAACATTTTGTCGATATCAGACATTACATGGATTGGTTCCTACAAAGACATTAAGGACGTATGATAGTCCTTATTGGTGATGTGACAAGATGCTTCACTATCTCGTATTTAGGTTCATCCACATGGCTTTTGCAAATTTTTATACTCTATCTCTTCAGAAGTAAGATTGGAGGGTCTTACCTCAACTGTCAAGAGTAGTTACCATCCAATTATTTGGTAGCAAGAATTTCGACACACCTAGTAGCTTGTTGTTTAGGTGTTATCACAACAATATTACTATATTGTTGATATTGTAAGATGCTTGATTTCCTTGATTAGTTCTTCAACCTTTTCTAAATATTGTTCTTCTCTTACAAAGTCAATCCAAGTGTGCTTCATGGTCTTGCATGATATGAATGCTTGGAGAGAGAGAGAGAGAGACAGGGGGAGAGAGAGAGAGAGAGAGAGAGAGAGAGAGAGTTAGATCTGTCTATTGTAGTTATGGCAATTGTGAGAGATGGAGTTTTTGAAAGATTAGAGACAGAGAAGTAGAAAAAAGGGGAAATCCATGTTGTAATGTAGAGAGAGAGAGAGAGATTTGGATACACATAGGTGGATATGGAAAGAAACCTATCATGAATCAAGTAAGGAAGATCAAGATGTTTGTTTTAGGAATTAAAAAAAGTTCATGATGCTGGCAATTTTAACGAAGAAAAGGAGTTTCTTCAGATACGTAGTTGGGATAGAGAAGACTAGGCATTCAGAGAAGAGATGACACGGAGTTATAGTGAGAGCTGGAGAGGGAGAGAGAGAGAGAGAGAGAGTGAGAGAGAGACACTACAACATATGAGGGGCATACTGATGCCACTGATACCAATGGTCACTCGCGGAGTCGGTATAAACGTCGAAAAACCTAACTTAAAGATACCGATGGTCAAGTGATTGTCGGTATGACCGTTTTAAACGGATCATCGGTGTGCTCTACAGCGTCGGTATAAGCGTCAGTATAAGCGTAGGTAATTTACTGGAAATTTCCGACGTCGATACTGACGTCCATACCGACGTCCAAAGCGAGGCTGACTTTTAAACATACCGGGAACCCGCGAGCAAAACTTCACTTTTTTGCGCGTGTTTGAGTATTGTTTGTCTTGTGTCGAACTTACGTGTGCAAAGCGAATTGCGAACTACAATGTCTTGTGCACACACACACACACAGATCTCTCTCTCTCTACACATACACACTCTCCCTCGGTTTAGATCCGAGATCTTGGTAAGTAGTGCGCGTAGTGTTAGTCTTTGTCTTTCTCTATGCTTTAGGTCTTATAATTTCTCTTCTCTTTGATGTTGTAGAAGTTCTTCGGCATCGATTGTTTAGACTTTGACGATAGACAACATACATTACGCTTTGACGACAATGATCCAAAAGAGGGACATACTTGTAAGTGATTGTTTTATTGCCTATTGATAGAGAGAGAAAAAGAGAGAGAAATAAAGAGAGAGAGATGAGAGAGAGGGAGAGAGAGAGAGAGAGAGAGAGAGAGAGAGAGAGAGAGAAAGAGAGAGAGAGAGAGAGTGAGAGATAAATAATGATGAAAAGAAAGAAAGATAGAGATAGGAAAATAGAGCATACACACACACATAAATACACACACACACACATCTACACATTTACACATGCATACATACACACACATACACATATACACACATGCATACATACACATAGGAAAATAGAGCATACAGACACACACACATACACACATCTACACATTTACACACGCATACATACACTCATACATGTACACACATCCATGCTTACATACACACACATATACACACATGCATGCTTACATACACACAAGCATGCATACACACACATAAAAATATACATACATGCATACATACATACACACATGCATACACACATTCATACACACACATATATACACATATGCATACATACACATACACACACACATACACACATACATGCACACACATACGTACACACACATACACATATACACACATGCATGCATACATACGCACACATACACATATACACACATGTATACATACACATAGCAAAATAGAGCATACATACACACACACACACACACATCTATACATTTCCACATGCATACGTACACACATACATGTACACACATGCATGCTTACATACACACACATATACACACATGTATGCTTACATACACACACATATACACACATGCATGCATATACACACATACATACACATATACACACATGCATGCATACATACACACACATACACATATACACACATGCATGCATACATACACACACATACACATATACACACATGCATACATACACACACACATGTACACACATGCATACATACACACACACATGCATACACACATACATATTTAAGATATTTAAGATTAGGGTTTTAGGGTTTACGCATACATATAACTCAATTACATTTATATTAAGAAAAAATATAGAAAAAAATAAGAAAAAAAATTTGAATATTATAAATAAACATATATATAAAATAGGATTAGGGGTTTAGATTTTTAAAGGTGTTTAAGTATTTATGTTTTACTATTTTAGGTTTAAGTTCAAGTCTTTCTGATTAGGGTTTTAGGGTTTTAACACCTACATAACATATATACACACATACACATAAAAATATAATACATTTATAAAAAGTACTAGTGTTTTAAATAATTTAATTAAATATATATAATTAAATATATATAATTAAATATATATAATTAAATATATATAATTAAATATATATAATTAAATATATATAATTAAATATATAAAAATATATATTTTTTTATTTATATTTTTTATTTAATTAAATTATTTAAAATACTAGTACTTTTTATATAATACATGTATAAAAAGTACTAGTGTTTTAAATAAAAATCTGAATATATAAATAAATATATATATATATAATTGGGTTTTAGGTTTTTAGGATTAGGATTAGGGTTTTAGGGTTTTAGGGTTTAAGGAAAAATTGTAAATAAATAAATAAATATATATAAAAAATAGGGTTTTAGGTTTTTAGGATTAGGATTAGGGTTTTAGGGTTTTAAGATTTAAGGGAAAAATCTGAATAAATATATATATATATATATATATATATATATATATATATATATATATATATATATATATATATATATATATATATATATATATATATATATATATATGTATATATATATATATATATATATATATATATATATATATATATATATATATATATATATATATAATAGGAATATTATATAGATAAATAAATATAAAAGGTATTAGTGTTTTAAATAATTTAATTTAATATATATAATTAAATATATATAATTAAATATATATACTTAAATATATAAAAATAGGATTAATTAAGAAAAATCTCAATATATAAATAAATAAATATATAAAAAAGGGTTTTAGGTTTTTAGGATTAGGATTCGGGTTTTAGGATTAGGCTTTTAGGTTTTTAGGATTGGGATTATTGTTTTAGGGTTTTAGGGTTTAAGGAAAAAATTTGAATATATATATATATATATATATATATATATATATATATCTATATATATATATATATATATATATATATATATATATATATATATATATATATATATATATATATATATATATATATATATATATATATATACACACACACACATATATATATATATATATATATATATATATATACACACACACATATATATATATATACACACACACACACACACATATATATATATATATATATATATATATATATATATATATATATATATATATATATATATATATATATATATACATATATATATATATATATATATATATATATAGATATATATATATATATAGGGTTTTAGGTTTTTAGGATTAGGATTAGGGCTTTAGGGTTTTAAGATTTGAGGAAAAAATCTGAATTAATATATATATATATATATATATATATATATATATATATATATATATATATATATATATATATATATATATAGGATAATTATATAGATAAATAAATATAAAAAGTACTAGTATTTCAAATAATTTAATTAAATATATATAGATTAGGGTTTTAAGATTAGGGTTTTATGTTTTTTAGGTGTTAAAGTATTTAGGTTTTAGTATTTCAGATTTAAGTCTTTAGGAGTAAGAATTTTAGGTTTAATAAAAAAAATGATCTAAAATATCCATATTCTAGCAGATGGCTTCTTTGGATCTCGAGGAGAGAATGACATGTCCTTGCACTGAGTGCAAGTATCAAATTTATCGAAAACTAGGGATTTCTAGTCCACATGTTAGAGAGTATGGATCCTTTGATATGAGCCGACAAGAAAACCTATGCTACCATTCGCATGCTCCCCCAGGTGAGCAGATGGACCCAAACGACATTGCACCGGTAACCTTTCATGGACAAAAGAGAACAAAGAAGTACTTAGAGGTACAAGCTATTACTAATAATATTATACTATTATACACATTGAACATATGGAAGAGATGTTCGAAGCATTTTATGAGATGGGCGAATCATGATGGTGGTGAAGATGTCGAGAGTTTCATGGACACAATAGAATTTCCATGATCAGAAGTCGATGAAGAATATCAAAACATGCAAAGACTAGCTTGTTTAGCACTTCACAATGGAGCAAAGATATCTGTACTATGTGTGTCACTCACGATGCTCAATCTACAATCCATTTATGGATGGTCAGATAGTAGTGTCACTAAATTGTTCAGGTAAGTGGAGAACAAATTGGCTTTCATTGTTGTATCAAAATAACTTTATTTATTAATTTTTTTTAATTACTTATTCCAAGCTTCTTAAAGATCAATTTTTGCCAGAGGGCAATGACATGCCTCCAACACGTGGAGATGCAAAAAAACTTTTATAATCCATTGGAATGGATTATACTAAAATTCATGCTTGTCTGAATGATTGCATTCTCTTTCGGAATGAATATGGGCATCTCCACGTATGTCCAAAGTGTGGAGCAAATAGATTTAGAGAAGACCTTGTAGGCGAAGCAATCCCCACAAAGGTTCTTCGCCACTTTCCTATCATTCCACTAATTAAGAAGATGTATAGATGCAAATCTATAGCTGAGTTAATGTCATGGCATACAAAGAGCAGGTCTACATATGGTGTAATGTGAGTGCTTGCTAACTCTCATGCTTGGAAGCACATAGATAGTAAGTGGCCAGAGTATGCTAGTGAGCCTCGGTCCATACATCTAGGCCTAGCTATGGATGGAGTGAATCCATTTGGTTTACATAGTTCTTCATGGAGCACATGGCCTATATGTTTGGTGAGTTATAACATCCCACCATGGCTGGCCACAAAGAAAGGTCATTTATTATTAGCTCTTATTGTACCAGGTAAGTATAAGGTAAAAAACATGGATGTATATCTTGCACCACTTGTGGAAGAATTGCGCATTTTATGGGATGGGATTACTATGCGTGACATGTCTCAACCTATAAGAAAACGAGACGTGCGAGTGCAAGGCATACTTATGTGGACGATGCATGATTGGCTTGGTTATGGTGAATGTTCACGTTTATCGATTTCGGGTTACTATGCTTGTCCCTTGGTGGATCACGACTCAAAGCACGCTATTCCAAAGCACTACGAAAAACTGTCTATGAAGGACACCATAGATATTTGCCTGATGGACATGTTTTATGTGAAGGGCAAATCGGTCGACAAGCGCAATGCCAAATGAAAGCTTGCGATTCGAAGCAACTGTGGGATTTAGAAAATCTAGTCACTGGCATGAAGCGGTTGTCTATTTTTCATGAACTCCCTTATTGGAGTAAATTGTTGATCAATCATTTGATAGACCCAATGCATAGTTTTAAGAATGTGGGAGAGATTCTTTGGAAAACTTTGATCGGAAAGAAAGAAAGTAAAGCACAAAGGGAGGACTTAGAAGAGTGAGGGCGTATGCGAGAGTTGTGGGCAATTACTAAGCCCAACGGAACAGTATTGTTACCAAGAGCTCCTTGGGTGCTTCGCAGGATGGAAGAGCAACAAGTGAAGAAAACAATTTCAGAGTTTCGGACACCTACTAGATGCATGAGGTGTCGAAAGACTGCTTTCATACAAAACAACGATCTTGGAGGGCTCAAGTCTCATGATTGGCACAAGTGTTTATAGTTTGTGCTCCCTATAGCCCTAAAAGATTGTCTTTCGGAGGATGTACAAAGAACCATTTATAAAATTAGTTCTTTAGTACAGTGGATCTCTTCTAAAGAGATAAAAAAAGATAGCATAGAGAGTGGGAAACTCAATGCTATTGAGGCTATTTGTATGGTAGAGAAATACTTTTCCACAAGTATTCTCACTATTCAACTTCATTTACTAGTTCATGTGGTAGATGAAGTTGCAATAGCAAGAAGTGTCCATAGTCGATGGATGTTCTTCTTAGAGCGCTTTATGAAGACATTAAAAGTGTTTTTTCAACAAAGAGCACGTCGAGAGGGTATCATGACATAGGGATGGTTTGTACAAGAGTCTCTTGTATTCATAACTGAGTTTTTACGTATGTCGGATCCTAAAATGCCTCGCTTATGGAGCAATGATGAAGATGTTTGTCTCGTAGGCGATGAACCACAAGGTAAAGGATTGCAAAGGAAATGGATGCAGCTTTCAGAGAGAAGGCAATGAAGTTTTGCATAGTTAACTCTGTGCCTATGCAGAAGTGGTTAGAAAGGTATGAGCTTGCCAAGGAAACCAACGCAAAGGAAAGAGCTCAGTTTCGAAAGAATCTTTCCACTCGATTTTTGCCTCTTCCAAAAAGTCTTCCACCTCTTCCACCTTTTCCAACGAGCAGATGGCTAGATACAACGGTTTCACAAGCAAAGGCAATGGGTGAAGATATCTCTGAAGAAGAAGAAGAACTCGCAAAGGGATGTGATTGGGAGTATACTAAATATGGTGCACTATGGTCTCATAGATGACACTTTTGGATCACACGAATCGATGAAAATAGGTCTACTTTTGATAGTGGGGTGATGGTGAACTTTTTGCAAAAAAGTAGAGCGAGTGCAAGAGATGTTAATGCTCAAGAAGGCAAGCTAGATTATTGTAGTGTGATTCAAGATATCTTGAAACTATCTTTTAGGAAGTTTTATTATTTTGTTTTTATGTGAAATGGCTCAAAGTAGTCACCTTTGGAAGAAAGGCAACAATGAGGCGGGATAAAAGTGGTTTGCTTCAAGTTGACTCCACAAAATTATGGACGGATGAAAGGGATACATTTGTACTCCCCGAACATTGTGAGCAAGTTGTTTTTATACCATATTCAAAAGAACGAGAGTGGCAATTTGTTTTACAAGTCACCCCACGTAGTAGATAAATTTGTGAGAATATAGATGTACAAGATAGTCCATCTCTAGTGGACTCACAGATTCATTCGATAGTTGAGGAGGAAGAGATCATTGTTCGAGAAGAAGAGGTCATTGAAGAAGAGATCATTGTTCCAGAAGACGGAGCAATAGACAATGATCAGGAACAAACCAGCATAGCAAGCGATTTAGAAGCCATCAATATAGAGATAGATATTCTCGGTGCATCGGATCTTCAAGAGGATGCTAGATTAGAGGATTTTTGAAAATAAAAACACTTGTACCTACTAATTTTTGGTTTCTTTTTCTATTTATTATCTATATTACCTATATTATCACATACTAATTATTTGAGTTCTTTTGTTACAGAGCACGATTGGAGACAGTCCTCCACTCACTCCTCATTCCATGACAGAGGAGCAATTTTTAGAGTTTATCTCTCAGGTACCTCTTGTGTATATGGCCGCTGCATCACAGTATTGGATCGCTCGAGGTAGCACTCCTCCCGGCCTCACTCCTGGCGGCCTCACTCCTGTTGGCCTTACTCCTGCCGGCCTCACTCCCACCGGTGTCACTCTCGTCGGTGTCACTCCCACCCGTGTCACTCCTGCAAATGGTGCTACTCCTGCAGGAGGTATATCTCCTAGCTTTGTGACTCCACCAGGACCATCTTTTCAGCCATCTCCTACTGGGTCTAGTAGTAGACATGTGCGTTCGACACCTCAGTGCGATACAAGTTCTAGACCGTCTCGTAGATCGAGGTCACGCTCTAGAGTAGGAGGTTCTAGGAGTGGATCTACAGGTAGGTCTAGAGGAGACCGTTGTTGTGGAGGTATTGCAACAGACGTTGGCTTGCCGACTTCTACTCCTAGGACGAGTACCTCAAATGTAGGTACTCCACGCAGTACACCACTTATACAATGGGGTGCTCATGACCATGATGACTCCAAGGTGTATAGTATCCGAGATGGAGCGCCGATGATGGATGCGTCTGGCAAAGCAATGCATGCAGGTATACGACACCTTTGCTCCATACAGTTTGGACACTCTACTGAAAATGGAGTGAATAGGATAAAGATCGGAAGAATTATATCACACAAATGATTTATCAAGAGTTCTGATCAGTCGATGGATAGTCTCTTGTCAGTTCAAAGTGGATTCTCCACACCGCATGTGAGGTTATGTCCCATCCACGATCAGAGGCTCTTGATGCTTTCAAAGGAGGCTTACCAAAGCCTGTATGGTTAGATGCTAAGGAGTGGGATCTGCTTCGCGATGAGCAACAGCAAACTCCTGACCGATATTGCCAATAGCGAGATGCCGCAGCCATAGGTTTAGATACAGTTGGACCATCACACTTGGGCAGCGGTGGATATGATAGGATGCATCATGAGTTTATAAGTACCATTTAATTTATTGAATTTATTTGTGTTAAGTTTCTCGTGTATGTTCCTCTAATGTTTTGTATATTTATTGCAGGAGCTGGCAATGGATCACCCTCCAACACGAACGGAAGAGGCTTTCAGATATTAGCACGGATTGACTGCACTATTGGAGGACTTGGAGGGATGCGGTGCGGTCGTTTCATGGGATCGTTTGCGATGAGGTGATTAATTTATAAACTTGGTTTTTACTTGTTGTTTGTCATTTCATGTGAATTTATCTCATCCCATTAATGTTCTTTGTTGTAGGACTCTTGATATGGAACATTCTTTGCATGTGTATGGCAGTGGCACACCAAAATTTTGTAATTGATTTTTATATAGGAATGCATTGCTTTGCCACATTTTGTAAAAGCGTCATATATGACAGTGGTTTGCCACACTCTTCTACATGCTTCATTTATGAAATATATCACTTTCTTTGTACATGGTTCATGGTTCATTCTGATTATCTCTTTTGTGTCCAATAATATTATGTTTTATGAAATCATATTTCGGTTGACATTAGAGTACACATCATATGTACTCGGTTTCTTTTGGGCAGAGTGTATTGTCTTTTGTTAAGCAACATCATGGTAATGTTGCTCTAGCAAAAGACAACACACTCTACCCAAAACAAAATTTGCAGATATGGAAGCGAAAATACTCCTAGTAATGTCATCGGAATAAGCGTCGATACACCCAGCAGGCGCCGGTATACGCGATGGTGCAGGAGCGGCCTCCGTATGGGCGTCGTAAGAGCGTCGATATTACGGACGCTCATACCAACGCCCATACGGATGCTTATACCAACACCTATACCGGCGCTATAGTACTGACCTTCATACTAATAGCTACACCATCGCTGCAAAAATAGCCGCATTCATTTCCCTCGATAAAAACCTTGGTATACGGCCAGTGTGTTGTAGTGAGAGAGAGAGAGAGAGGGAGGGAGGGAGAGAGAGAGAGAGAGACAGAGAGAGAGAGAGAGAGAGATTTCTCACTATCTACTATGTATATATTAGGAGGTAGAAAGGGAGACAAAGGGAGAGAGATAGAGAGAGAGAGGGAGAGAAAGAGATAGATAGAGAGAGAGATAAAAAGGTAGAAGTTAATGTATAGAGCGCATACATTCTTAGATTGTTGCTCCCAATCGAAGTTAGTTGTAGATTCTAGGCACCATAGAAAGAGATGATTTTAGGACAGAGAACTTAGACAGAAAGTGCCTACTAAAAATCGAAGGTGATGTTGTAGATGAGAATGCAACTAAACGAGAGAGAGACAAAGAGAGGTGATGTTTCAAATGAGAATGCAACTAATCGAAGGTGATGTTGTAGATGAGAATGCAACTAATTAAGTGCCTACTGAACGAGAGAGACAGAGAGAGAGGAGAGATGTGCGGATTGATACTGAATGAACTTCAAATCAAGAGAGAGAGAGGGAGAGAGAGTGAGAGAGGCAAAACAGAAGAGATATAGCTACCCCACACATGAGTAGAGTTTGATGACATATAGCGAGAGAGAGAGAGAGAGAGAACAAAAGAGAGTTGATAGAGAGGCAAAGAGAGAGAGGGGGAGAGAGAGAGAGAGAGAGAGAGAGAGAGAGAGAGAGAAAGATAGATAGAGATAGACAGAATGTAGGAGTTATGGTAGTGCTATAAATTTGCGTACAAGAGAATTAGTACAGGGAGATTATGCGAAATGCAAATCGATGGCACTCTAATGAGATGGAGGGATGGGTATGAGAACTTTGCTAATTTTTTCAAACTAATAACATTTTAACTTTCAATGAATTTTAAGTAGAAATATTTTAACCGCACATTTTGAAAATCATCAGCAAAGGGTGAAAGATCTTTGTAGAATTGACGGTACAAAGATGTAAAATAAATTTTAAAAGCTATTTCTTTGTAAATGTGGCTCAAAATTCGAAGAACTTGAAGTAAGGATGGCCTAGAGACATAAGCCAAAAGAAAGTTTTGAGTTCACAAGTACAAGGATTCTTTTCTTTTAGTGTGTATGATTCTCATCAATGTTCTTGCATAGTTCTGTAAGTTCCTCTGGGGATAGTCTCTAGATTGGTCCAAAGGGTGGCTGTGCTCTCTCTTGAAGATATATGGGGCAATCGTAAGGTATATGCTCTAGGAGGATATCTGCATTCTTCTTTTCAAAAACATCTTCAAAGCCTTTTTACTGATTGGGTAGCTGTATTGGATCATCTTTCTTGGATTCTTTAGCTGGTGTGGCATAGATGATATATGTAGGTTCCTTCCTTACTGTATGTATGAAGGCTTTGGCTCCAACATATGTTGGGTTCTTCTGGATATCTTGTCGGGTGATTTTATTATTTTCCCAATTAATGTTTGGATTATGCTTCTTTAACCAGGGCATTCCAATGATAACTAGATGTACTAGGCTTGATATTACATTGAAACATATGTGGGATTCATGGTCACCAAGGTGTACTCTTAATGGTGTGGTTTCCATGGTTTTATTCCCAAATCCTAGAGGTCGTCCATCTACTATTTCAACTACTATTGGTTTGTTCTTCCGAAGTACAGGAATTCCATGTTTCTTAACCAATCCTTCATTGATGAAACATGAGGAGGCTCCTGAATCTACTAGGGCTATAAGGGAAAGGGTCTTCTTGGGCATGATTAACTTGAGAGGTGTAAGACATGTTTCTATGGGTGTAGCTAGAATTATGAGACCCTTTCTTATATCATGGTCCGGGTCAGGGTCTCTTTTACAACTAGACTTCCTCGTTTCCCTGCTCTACAAGGGTGGCTGCATCTCTGGAGTTTGTTCTCTTGTTCAGACAATTAATTGCAATATGTTCAGGGTTTTCACAATAGAGACATAACTTATTAACTCTCCTTCTCTATTTCTCTTCTAGTGTTAGAGGCTGAAACCTAGTTACATCTATTTTCATAGGTTTAGGCATAGACTCATCTTTAGTAGTGGGTTGGAAAGGCTTCGACTGGGGAGGTCTTCCTTCTACTTGTTTTTCTTGCTTCCTTTCAAAAAGTCGGTTATCCCATTGAATAGCTTGCATGATATATTCATTCAATGTTTTTAGCTCTGGCATCGTGAGCAAAAGGTCCTTCACATCATGTCTTAAACCCCATCTAAATTGGCTTACGAAATAATCTTCATGCCAAGTGAGATCACATATCAATTGAATAAATTCAGATGCATAGGTAGAGGTAGGGCGGTTACCTTGACGTAACTTCCGACGTTTTTTTTCTGCTACTCGACTTGTATCTCCATCTCCAAATGTGGTGGAGAGTTCTCGAAGAAACCCTTCATAGTCCTGAAGTACTACCATGTCCTTCTCCAACATTGGGGCAAACCATGATAATGCTTGGCCAAAGAGCAAGGTTCCAATAAACCCGACCTTGGATGCCTCATCAGGGTATCTATCAGGTTTCATATGGATGTACAATTTAACTTGCTGGATAAATCTAGGAAACTTTATGCGATCCCCATCGAACTTTTCAGGCATGCAAATCTTGGGTTCCTTCATAAATGATATACTAGGTCGTTGATTCACTTGAATACCCCCTTGATTTGCTTGAAGACTCCCGATTTGTTCTTGTAATTCTTGGAGGAGTGCACCTACATGCACTGGATGTCCCATCTCGACTTGTGTCTATCGATGAGTTAGATCCTCAACTTGTTGTTGGAGATTCTGAAGTGATGCTACAATCTGTTCATAAGCATTCTCCATGAAGCTTGGTCTTGGATAGAAGCTAGTCTTGCGAAAATGTCAAGGGAGCACTAGATTGTGCTCTCTAACAACAGTAGACAAGATTTCGGAAATACACTTCTGATAACAAGAACACCCACGAAGGGAAAACAATACAAGAATACATGACTGATAGAAGATGTCCCACAACCCGAGACTGATATGTATGAATAACTTGACGAGAGATGATATAGGATATCCCACAATCTGGGATCGTAAGTATGAAACAAGATATCTGGATTACAAGCACTCCCTTCTCGGAGATGAACTAGATACAAGAAAGAATTTGAGAAGATCTCGTACTACGAGATTACAAGAGGGCAAGATAGGATGTCCAAGAACTAGACTAGAATAAGGAACAAGAGAAGAACTAGAACTGGAACTTGAAGAGTACTTACTTGGAGGTCACGACTCCTTGAGCTCCCAAGACTGGTATTTGCATGACTAAGAATGAATGTGGCCAACCCTTCCTTATATAGGTTTTCAAGGGTGGTTCCCAAGGCAATTGCGAGTTGATGGTGTCATCAATGATGTCAGCAAATCGATGAAGTCCTCAAAATGTTAGAATAGATAGTTGATCTTAGGGTTTTTACATGTTCTAGACGCAATGGAAGCATTGATTTCTCCTAATTCTGAACCAATCATGAGATATAAGATTCACATGGAAACTAAGGTTCGGTATGGTTTCCTTTGTCCACGATACTTTTAGCCATAAATGCCATGAATATCTTATCCTGCAGATCCCAGATCTCACCTATTCTGAATGGAAGCTGAAACCATGGATCATATTTTCTCAAAGCATCAGACTTTCTATTTTCATCCAATGCAATGCCAACCTCAATAAGGTAGTGCTTTCGTAGATTGGGATGTATTTTGCCAACCTCCTTCATAAGAAAATCTTTGTATTCATGGTGGAAGAACCTAATTTTCTCTATGGAGGACATCTTCTGCCTGTCGTCATTATCATTGTTGTGATTCCAAGGAAGAAGCTTGGCTTCCTTACTTGTAAGAACAGTATAGATTTTGCACTCTGCATACCTACAGAAGAATGTGGTGGGGTGCTCCTTCACTAGCTGTCTACGGGCCTCTGTAGAGTGTGAACCACCAATCACATAATATGTATAATCTTGAAGCAGGCCCTCATTTCAATCCTCCACAGAGCTGCACTCATTCGGATCCACCATCACAAGGAATGGCACAATAGTAGCGTGCAAATTATGTGGCTCCCTTATCTCAAGGGGCCTCCTCCCTGTGACTAGATCGATTGGTGGTCTATGGATAATATTGATTGGTAGGTGGAACAACTGGCCCTTCTTCACAAGTTTTCTTCGAGCTATGTCCTCCCTCATCTTGTTCTGCTTAGTACCAAGAATACCCGAAGCAAGCTCCCCACCACGTGCAACAATAATATCCTCAAAGCTAGAGCTTGACTCAGAAGACTCTTCATCAGCCATTCTCTTCTTTTTCTTCAATAGCTTCTTCTACACGCACTGCTTATCCTTTGTCTTTACAGGGGTTTTCATCTTCTGTTGTGTTGGCATAATGTTTCCCTGGATCCATGGCATCAAGTCTCTAATTAGGTTCATTGAGTCCCTGCATATCTCTACAAGCCTCTCTAGCACACAACACTGAGGGCACAAGAAATCCATCCTACAAATTACATTTCTTAACACCTTAGATGTCTCTACCATAAAAAAGAGATTGTCAGAATCCTCATCTTCATAGTCTAGTTTGAACACAATACCATACTGAAAATCCTGTGTTGTCGTGATCTTGCCTCTCCCGTATGCCCCTGCAAAGACAAGAAGTACTGCATTCTTTTCCTCAACAAATTGAAGGCACCACTCAAGGTTTGTCATGTCCCTAAGTGGACGATCTTTCCTTAAGACCTCTATGTCCCTCGACCTCTCCTTTCTAGTTGCATCATCCTCGGCTACTTTGATGCTACTTTGTCCACCGGATGACATACCAATTGGGTTGCTAGCTTTTTCAAAGGATAAAGATGGAATGTTTTTCTTAGATTTTGGTTGGTGACCAATGCCTCTGTCACGATGCTGATCTGCAGAGCTCACTATGACTTTGAGCTTCTTGACAGGCCTCTCACCTTTTAACTCAGCATCCCTGAAATGGCCTAAGAAGCATTAGCTCTTAGATTCGGTATTTTGTGTTGGGCTCCAAGATTCTTCTTCTTCCTTGTGTTGTTTGCATGCTTGTCTAGAACTTAAACTCCAACAATTGGTATCAAAGTAGGTTGTTGCTTCATGAAGGGTGTCATCAACACCCCTCCGATCAAAGTCTCAAAATCACATGAAAATTGGAAAGCATACTCAAGGTGGTTAGGAAATCTCAAGATGCACACATAGAGCTATTTAGTATATGTTTAATTCTTCACCTTTAATGGATATGAACATAAGAGACATGGAAATTTTAAGTGTAGGTGCAATAGAAATAGGAGTTAGAGACTTGATTAGAGACAATTAGCAATTAGAGTCCTTGAAGTGAATTGAATATATGTGCAAATTGATGAAGATATTGTAAGTACATGCTAGAAGATTACTCTCGAACTAAGAACACTAAAATAACATATGAAGGTTACAAGTAACAAAACTTGAATAGATTTAAGGTAATTATGAGCTATTGGGATTCTCATGAATCAGTAATGCTTAATTGGCTTCTCCTCATAATGAGAAACTTTCAAGTATGCAAAATAATGAGGTCCTTTCAAGTATGCTATATAATTAACATATACAAACATAATGTTCTTTGTTAAATTAGGAACCTTCAACCAAAGCCATGAATCACATATCAAGAATGTTCACACGAGTCAAATGAATGAAGACCAACCTCAAATTAAAACTAAGAAGAAGGTGAAAACATCAAGTAAAACCACGATAAGACTTAATTCCTTTGTTGAAACTATATGAAATTTTAGGAATTACAAAGGGATCTATAATCCTATTAGAGCTCAAATAATAAAACAATTATTCTTGATTTGCCTTATTTCTCTTATTTTTTCTATCCTCAAGAGATTAAGGTGAACTTTGTGTGCTCTTCAAAACAACATAAACATGATCTCCCAAGGCCATTATTAGTTTTCTATGTGATGATGATTTTGGTGGAGCTATTGTTCGTATTTCTAACAAGTAATTATATTTCTTGTACTAAGGTTAGCTCTTATTCAAATCAATGATCTGCAGTTTCTTTCAAAAGTTCTATTAATCATATTGTTTTCTTGACGTATACATCTAATTCTTACACTAAGAGAACTATTTTCTTGAAAGGGTAAGCCAGCGTAAAAGTTTCCATGTTATTGTTTGGCGATACTGATATGGTTGTTACTTATTGATATTTGATCATCATCCATGGTCTTATTGAAATAACTTCCAACACTGTATTTGTTTAGAAAATTAGGTAAAATGGGTGTAATTATGATATTAATAGATTGCATATATTTCTTCTTTCTTCTAGTTCCCTTCATAAGCATTAGCATGTCTTGTGAGGTGAACAAATCCTTTTCTTTTAATAATTACTATCAAGTTAGAATTTACCTTTTGATGGAATTCCCTTATTACAATTTTGGTTTTCGTCATTTCTTCCTTACCTTTTAGAGCATGATTGTATCAAGAATAGAAATTAACTTGATTCATAAACAAGCTATTAGAATATATTATCTTCTAGATAATATTAAAACTAAGACTATTAAGCTCATTCATAGAAACTAACCCAAGGATGAATTGAAGAATAGAAGACCTATCTCTTATCTGACTTGTTTTCCATAAGAATCCAACCTAGCATTTGTGAGTTGTAAGAAGCATTAACAATAGGCTATCTACTCATCTTTATCAATGATCTGATTATGGGGAGGTTTGTTTTAACCAACTACAAATACGTTAATAACGAAGAAATACAAGAAAGAAAAGAAGGAGATATAATGAAGCCTAACAATCTTGATGCCTTGCAAAAGTTAAAAGCCACTACAAAGCACCAACAAGCTTCACGATGGCTTGGAGCCAATTTCTTTTAAGCTTGTTTCTCTCTATTAAAAAGACTCTTGATGCTTGAAGGGGTGGAAGCTCTTGGTTCTTCCGATCCTTTTAAACACAAATTCTAGGAAAGATTCAATAAATCATTCTTGTCCTAGGATTTCAAACTTGGTAGAGCATCATTCTCTCCAAATCTTTTGGAGGACCTCCCAAAGTAGGGCTCGCCTCTAGTCTATCCATCAATCAAGCATAATGTACACTGTTACTGTCCACCCCCAAATAAAGGCACCTCTTAAGCATGCGAAGAATATGTGCATAAGGTCCTCACACCCCGAAGGTATTTTTTCATGCCATGGATGGTATAACAACTTTGAGCATATTTAATATTGGTCCATATTCCCATCTGGGAATTTCGATGCATGAGGATTACTTTCTTAATTTCCAAGAGGAGGTACCAAAGATCATTGAATTTAAGGTTCCATCATATCGAATACCAAGTTAAGAACCACTTTCTATTGATCACTTCAAGACATTTTGGTGGTTTCTTAAATCTCAAGATATCTTCAATCCTACTATTGTTTCTCCATTTAATACATTTTGGATTAGGCATTTCCTACACTTAACAAGACATACATTTCACTCTTGCCAAGCATCTCAAGGCATTCTTGCAGTGGTTGGTTCTGGATCCCAAGGGAGGGCACGAAATATCTCCCTAGTAAATAGTGAAAAAAATGTGATAAATTTATTAGATGGTCCTCTCACTAAATAGTGACAACTTTTAAAATTTAAAATAAATGAATGGATAATGTCAATTAAGGTATGAGAGTTTTGCTAAATTTTTAAAAGCATTTTAAAAAACTACAATGGTACAAAGATATAAAAGGAAATTTAAAAGTATTTCTTTGTAAACATGGCTCAAAATTCGAGGAACTTGAAGTAAGGATGGCTTGGAGACATAAGTCAAAAGAAAGTTGTTGTATATTATTGAACAATACATTGCTAAAGTATTATATTATTAATGTATTAATATGTTTCTGATATAGCAACTGAAGGTTCATGAGGAGCGTGCAAGGCGTGAAAGGGCGGACATCAATAATCCGAATAATTATTATTTAGCTTGTAAATAAACCTACGTAGAAGGTTCTATTGTTAAAAAAGTAATGATTAGCATAAGGATCATTGTAGACCGTAGTTTTTGTTATTGAAAGCAATGGCTTTTTGTAAAAGTTATCAACTTTTAGTTTCACGCTTGCTTTTCAAAGCCGCCCTCTTGTAACCACTCTTTTCGACGTAATCAAATTCCTATAAATACATGCACTCTGTGGACTGTCGAAACAGAGTGCATGGTGGGAGATTGCACCCAATCTTGCGTTCGATCTCGTCTCTTGTTGCCTCTATTGTCTATGTGTTTTTCTGCGTTCGTAATCTCTGTATGCGCGTGAGCAAGATCCTGACAACAGTGGTATCAGAGCTCTGCACGCGTCAATACAGAGGGTTCTGTTCTCTGTTCGCGATTCTGAATTCCGATTCCATGTCCATCTCCATCTCCGTCTTCAGTTTCGGTTTCTGTTTCTCCATCTCCATCTTGGTTTTCGGTTTTGGTTTCGGTTTCAGTTTCTGTTTCTGTTTCTATTTCTGTTCCTGTTTCGTCTTCGGTTTCGGTTTCGGTTCTTGTTCCAGAACTAGAACCTACGTTTTCACCTAGGTTTTCACCTACGTTTACTCCTTTGGCTTACTCCAAGGCATCGACTAAGGCAAAGAACTTAGGCAATAACTTAGGCAATACATTGGCAACATTGGCACCCAAGGCTCCCTTGGCGACCGTTGGCTATGCGCGAGGCAATTTTAATTTTTGAGTGGTAATAGAGAGGTTTAGAGTCCCTAAGGTAGGAGGATTTGAACCCACAACCTCCTACTTTCAAGGGAAGTACTTTGACCACTCCACCATCTCTTGGAGTTGTACTCAAGTTCTCTCTCTTTAATACTTGTGGAAGGCGCGCGCGTCGATTTCAAGATTGGACCCAAGAAAGAATCAAGTGTATCTTTCAATCCGTAGGTCGGATTGAGGCGTGTAATATACCGTTGGAAAGTTCTCGGAACGAACTTTCCAATGAGCTAGCTTCGAAGTGTGAATTCCTTCCAAATCCTTGGGTGGCACTTGATTGAGTGTTCAAGATACCAAGCAAGGTTGAGAACACGGGATCGAGACACCAAGGTTGCAAACAAGAAGGTTCAATACACCAAGGTTGAGAGCAAGGGTCCAAGAGCACCATGGAGGATTACAGTAATTCACCTCTTCCTCCTGTTTGGACAGAGGAATCACTGGAGAAGGATTTAAGTACCTTGGGTAACGATATCTCTCTACACTCTCTTCTTTGCATGCAGGGTACAATAAATAACAAACTAGTTAAAATTCTACATGACGATGGTAGTTCACATGACTTCATTTCACATTTATTAGTACAAGAACTTAAATTACAAACGTTTCCTTCTTTTTATAAAGTGAAAGCTGCATTTCAAGGTAGTCCTTATAATGTAACACGAGAAGTGCAAGATGGTACGATTAGCATAGGCCCTTATGTTGATTCATGAACATTTTTAATTGCACCTTTGCAATCTTATGATGTTATACTAGGTATGCCTTTTCGTCACCATTATAACCCACGTATTGACCACCATACGCATACCTTTAAGTTTGCTTTCAAAGGTCATATCATTACTTTGTCTCCACGGCATGATTTCCAGCCATTTCCATTGATTAGTCACACTCAACTAAAATATGCATTTAGGAAAGGATTCAACTCATGCATTGTTTTTGTCAATGTCATCAATGATTATACTCATACACTTCCAGATGCATATAAACCTTTCATGAGTACTTATAAGGATTGTTTTATGTCTGAATATCCCTCTGAACTACCACCTGTTCGAGGATCCTTTGACCATAGCATAGACTTAGTCCCTGGTAGTTCTCCTCCTCATAAAGCACCTTATAGACATGTCCCACTACATCAAAAGGAAATAGAAAATCAAGTAAAAGACCTACTACAAAAAGGACTTCTAAGGCCTAGTTCTTCCCCATTTGGAGCACCACTTCTCTTAGTAGAGAAGAAGAATAAAACTTATCGAATGTGCATTGATTATAGAGCCCTTAACAAGATCACGATCAAGAATAGATACCCTATTCCTCGAATAGATGATCTCTTAGATAAGTTACGAGGAGCTCGTGTCTTTAGTAAAATTGATCTTAAATCGGGTTACCATCAGATTCGTATGACACAAAGTGATATTTTTAAGACTGCATTTAGAACTCAAAATGGCCATTATGAATTTATGGTAATGCCCTTTGGACTTACTAATGCCCCTGCTACATTTGCGCGAATGATGAACAATATTTTTCTTGATTACCAAGCTTTTGTTCTTGTATTCTTTGATGACATACTTATTTACAGTAAGAATGATAGTGAATATGAAAAGCATCTTGAAACAGTTTTTCATTTGTTACGAGAGAACACATTTTTTGCTAATCCTGAAAAGAGTTATTTGTTTCAGCGTAAGCTACAATATTTAGGACATATTATTTCAAGTGAAGGTGTGCATGTGGATCCGAAAAAGATTAGAGCTATCATAGAATGGCCTACACCACAATCACTCAATGATGTTCGTTCTTTTCTTGGGTTGGCTAGTTTCTATAGGAAGTTTGTTCGAAATTTTTCTTATTTAGCATTGCCTCTTACCTTGCTGTTGAAAAAGAAAATAAAATTTGCATGGGGAATTACCCAACAACAGCCCTTTGACAAACTTAAACATGCACTTTCACATGCACCTGTTTTACAATTACCTAATTTTTCCCAACCCTTTCATGTTGTTACTGATGCTAGTGGTTCAGGAATAGATGCTGTTCTGATGCAAAATGACCATCCCATTGCATTTGAGAGTAGAAAGCTTAAACCCTCAGAGCATAATTATAGTATGTATGATAAAGAATTTTTAGCAGTTGTGCATGCTTTACGAATTTGGAAACATTATCTTATGGGCTCTGAGGTCTTAATCAAAACCGATCAACAGGCTATTAAACATTTATTAAATCAGCCCTTAATCTCTGATAGGCATCTTAAATGGGCATCATTCATTCAAAATTTCCAACCCATGATACAATATCAGCCTGGTAAAGCTAATGTTGTAGCGGATGCTCTTAGCCGTTTTCCTTTGCATTCTGTTTTTTTTAATAATATTTCTGCCATCCAAATTCATTTTTTTCAAGAAATGGTTTCCACTTATGCATCTGATTTGTATTTTTCACGTGCATGGCATGACTTCAACAATGTTGCATCTTTATTTGATGAACATTATACATTTCATAATGGTTTTCTCTATTTTCAACATAGATTGTGCATAACCCAAGCTTTTAAAGATTTTGTCATTAAAGAAATGCATGAACCATCTTACATGGGTCATAGAGGCATACAAAGCACCATTTTTGCTTGCAAAGATTTCTTCTTTTGGCCACACATGGAAAAAGACATTGCACATTATGTTTCTCAATGCATTGTATGTCAGCGTGTCAAACGTCATCATGGTAAACCATTTGGATTATTAATGCCACTTCCTATTCCAAATGAACCATGGGAACAAATCTCTATGGATTTTATCACAGGTCTTCCTATCAATTCATCACATAATAATATGATTTGGACAATAGTTGATAGGTTTAGTAAATATGCATATATCATTCCATGTAGAAAAACTTTGACTGCACCTCAAGCTGCAAAATTATTCATTAAATGCATTTTTCCAGATCATGGATTTCCTAAAGTAATGTTATCTGATCGTGATGTTAGGTTTTGTAATCATTTTTGGGTTGCCTTAGTTCAACATTTTGGTTCTAAAATAGATTTTAGCTCTGCATTTCATCCTGAAAGTAATGGACAAAGTGAGGCTACAAATAGTACTATTCTTGATTTATTGCTTTGTTAATCCTAATAACTGGGATGAAAAGTTGCCATTGCTTCAATTTGCTTACAATAACACTTCACACACCACTACTGGTCGTGCACCTTTTGAAATAGTTTTTGGTAAAAAGCTTCCCACTCCCATGTCCCTCACCCAAACCGACATTCCGATGGCTGATTCTATTGCTCAAGATCATGTTTCTATACTTCATGATGTTCACGAGCACATTAGGAAAAGTCAAGAGCGATATACACGTATTATCAATACTAAACGATGTCAGGATGAAATCCCGCAGGGAAGTGTGATGATTTTTTTTAAAGATCATTGAAGTTTAAGAGTTTTGGGTGATGTTTTACTAAGAAAGTGGTAAAAACTATGCATGATTTGGCAGAATTGATTGATTGTGTGATGCGAAAACATGTTTGAGATGTGTGTTAGACCCGTGTATATAAAAAACAGACATTAGACCCATAAAAACCTAGGTTTAACCCTTCAAAACCCTCGAAAACCTGAACTTACCCCCTTAAATTGCGAGTTTATCCCCTGAAAATCGGACTTGAACCCTTGAAAACCCTTGGAGTTTAAGCCGAAACTGTAAATAAACCCATGAATTGGAGATTTTGAGATAATTGTGAGCAAACGCCTAATTTTCCCGACCAAAAACCCTAGGACGGACCCTTGGAAATGGCGGGTTTTGTAGGCCAAACCTTAAAAACCCATTAAAATGTAAATGTCCAGTGTGAAACCGAAACCATAGTTTATGGAAAAATTAACATACCGCCAAAATTAGAAAGTTAATTGAGGAGGTGGGAATGTTCTAGAAGCAAGTCCAAGGGGGGGCCTATAAATAAGTGCAAATTCATTTGTTTCTTCCCCATCCTGTGGATCTTACTCGTGGAACGTCTCTCCAGGTTCATGCAGGTTTATGAAGTATATCAAGTGATTGAAGATTGAAGAAAAGAGTATCCCCATCCTGTGGATCTTACTCGTGGAACGTCTCTCCAGGTTCATGCAGGTTTATGAAGTATATCAACTGATTGAAGACTGAAGATAAAGACCCCACCCTGTGGATCTTACTCGTGGAACGTCTCTCCAGGTTTATGTGGATGCTGATTATATGAAGTGAAGAGAAAGTGGTTGAAGACTGAAGATCAAGACCCCACCCCGTGGATCTTGCTCGTGGAACGTCTCTCCAGGCTCATCCAGGTTTATGTGGATGCTGATTATATGAAGTGAAGAGAAAGTGATTGAAGACTGAAGATAAAGACCCCACCCCGTGGTCTTTCTTGTGGAACTTTCCTACAGGTTTATTGTGGTTTCTGATTATCTGAAGTAAAGAGAAGGAAGGCCATTGCTGAGGGTACCTGAAATAAAGAACAGATTGAAGACCTAAAGAAAAGCTTGGACCGCAAAGACCGAAGTGGAATCCCATATGCGATTTCTTGCACTGTAGCGAGGGATCTAGTATACATCGGCCGGGCCGCACTATAGCGGCCGCTTTTATCTTGTATCATCGCACCGCACTGTAGCGGTTTTATTGTACCATCGGCCCGCACTGTAGCGGCCTGTTTGTATCATTCATTTTATTGGAGACTTCAGTTCTATTTTCGTTGTATCTTCGAGCTTGATCTGCATTTCGTGTATCACTGCGGTACCCGATCGTCTCTTTCTGACGCCCACGGTCCCACGTCTCGACACTTCCGAGGGGCAAGGGTCCCACACGTACGAGGATTGCGCACGCTCCGGAGAGCACAGGCGAGGCGCCCAGCGCGCAGACGCCACTCGCAGGACAGCGGGAACGACGCACCAGAGAGGGGCCTGATCCTACCCCACGCGTCGGCTCCCCGCCACGACCTCCTTCTTCCCGACACCTGAACCCGACGTGAAGCGAGGCGGTTGCCCGGTGATCCTCATCGCGTCACCTACTCCTTGAGGAAAGAGACAAGAACCTCGACATCAGACAGAGACTCCAGGTACTAGCACTTCAAGTTATTTGAATTTTGCATTGTTTCGCACACACATTGAACAGAAAGGTTGCCTTGTTGTCTGATCTTGAGCATTCACTATCTGCACTAGTTTAGTCCATATATCTGTGCACAAGAAACTAAAATGAACAAAATGATTGAGGAATAATTTATGAAATATGAGGAACGAATTAAGGAAATAGAAATTAACACAAATGAATCCATAAGATCAAAATTTGGTATCGTGATGACTTTAATGCAAACTATAAATGCAATATCAGATACTATTCAGTTAATGGGCATAAGCATTAAAGATCTAAAAAATGAAATGGATTTTGAGATTTCTGAATTAAAACATAAAGTTGATATGTTGACAAACCAAGTTAATGACCTACAAGTATGGAAACGTGATAATGAGCATGAGGTAAAAGTCCAAAGCATATCTGCACAGAAAGAGTCAGTAGGTCTTAGAAGACCCACGCCTAGAGTGATACCTAGGAAATCAAGTCGGGTTGAGAAGAGACCTATATGTTGCTTTTGGTGCGACCAGTATGGACATATGCTTTGGGATTGTCTGGCATATGAAAGTGCATGCAAACATAAACTAGTCAGGGAACATAAAGGTAAAATTTGTAAGTTTCAAGATGAATCCCCTTTGCATTTGAATGTAGGAAAAGGTGGGATGCAAGAATATTTTGAAGAGACCAAAACTAGATCTAAGTCATTCCAATAGATATGGAAACCAAAAACTCATGAAGATAATAGATTAGATGAACAAAAGAGCCTGCTATCTATTGAGAGTCAAGAGAAACCTGTTGCAGAAACCCAAGGTAGAAAAATCAAGGTTGAAAAACAAAACATTGAGCAGATATTAAGAGAACAAATGGAAATTGATAAAAGAGAATGTGATAGAGAAACTAAAGAGAAGTCAAAGAAAGACCAGGATATATATGTGTCATTTGATCCCCAACTTTTGGCTAATGAAAATCTATTTGACCAAGAGAAAGTTGTGAAATTACAGTCCAAATTAAATCTTGATAAAGAGACTGAACAAGAAAAGAGCGAAGAAGAAATTCAAGAAGATAGAAAATCTAATAAACAAGTTAACAAAGCGGAAAAACAGTTGATTGATGATATTATCAAGCAAATTGAGGGCAGTGTAAAGACAACTTCAAAGACTTCTAAGAGTTTGAAGAAGAATAGAAGAAGTAGAAACCTAACGTTTCAAGACATATTTGCAAACCTTGAATGATGATTGAAGTAGAATCATAATAAAAACGCATGACAATGATCAGGAGCTATTGAGTGATAAAGATTGATGATAATGCATGATGATGATTGATGAAAATGCATGATAATAATTGATGAAAACGCATGATTGATGGTGATGATCGATGATGAAAATGATGATGATTGATGATTTATAATGATTGATTATGATGATTGTTGATGATGATTATGATGATGATTCTGGAGGATACTGATGATTCTGGAGGATACTCATGATGCTGGAGGATACTGATGATTCTGGAGGATACTGATGATACTGGAGGATACTGATGATGCTGGAGAGAACTGATGACACTGAGGCTGATGCTTATGAAGAATGATAGACCATGAAGATAAAGAAAAGCTGGATCAAAATGAAGAAAAATGACCAGGTGAAACGTTTCTGATTTGAGATCTGTTTTCTTTCTGATAGAGCATATGCATTGCATTGATGTGTGTGATAAAGATATGTATGAGTTTATGAAAATCATGTAGAATGAAGATAACAAAGATCTATTATGGGTTTGCATGAAGCATGAATGACTAGGAAATTATATGAGTGAGATCAGTTAGCAGACTAGAGACTTTTGGGAGTGAAAGCTTGGGAATGTGATGGCATGCTTAGACCGAGTGCGTGTATATACTGATTGATCTGAACACTTAGTGAGTGGGAAACTTTGGATCCTAGTATTTATTTCGTGCGAGATCTTACCTCCATATGGATCATGATTTATAAAGAAACATTCATACTCATGCCAGCTTATATGTGCGTGTATGTTGTTGGTGCGCTACGATGGGCTAGTAGGCGGGTGGAACCACCTTGGTCGGGTGATCGAGGCCACGAGCCATAGCTAGTTTCGTCGTAGGCCTAACTTATCTGTTGTCATGCGCCTGTATGGGTCGGTAGGCGGGTGGAGTCACTCTGGCCGGGTGGTCAGAGCCACGAGCTGACACCGATTTCATGCAGGGTTGATGTTGTGTATATCGTGCGCTATGCCGGGTCGGCAGACAGGTGGAATAAACTTGGCCGGGCGGACAAGTCCATGAGTCACACCTGATTTCGACATAGGCCGATTTGTGAAAAAATAAAAGATAAAAAGAAATGCTGAGCTGAGATGAAGAGAAAAAGAAAAAGAAAAATCAAAAAGAAAAAGAAAAAGAAAGAGATCT
Source organism: Ceratopteris richardii (assembly GCA_020310875.1). Lineage (NCBI taxonomy): Eukaryota > Viridiplantae > Streptophyta > Polypodiopsida > Polypodiales > Pteridaceae > Ceratopteris > Ceratopteris richardii. Next base: position 80,935,772 of record CM035433.1, read on the forward strand.
AATGGAGAGCTGGACAAGTAGGAGATAAATAGTAGGAATCGAGGTATATTCTACAAACTGAGTTAGTAGAAACATATGTATATGCTAGTACTTAGAATGAGCAATTGGATCTGAACCAGTTGAACAAACAAAAGATCTAGAAAGCCGACAATTTATTAATGTGATTACTTGTCAGATTGCAGACGCAGAAACGTAGTATGATGTTTGTGAAGCTTGAATCTACCTAATTTTCTAAAATTCATACTAATCTTTATAAAAGATTGCACGGATCATGATTTGAGTTTTGAAAAGAAAAAGATAAAAAGTAAAAAGAGTTTAAAAAGAAAAAAAAAATATAACCCTGATACTCTTGTGTTGGATCTTGCAGGTTGGCCCATCGGGATGATGTGCAGGTTTAGCGGGGGCGAATGTCGGGATGAAATCCCGCAGGGAGTGTACACTGAGTTTTTTCAAAAGATCATTGTTTTTGAGTTTTTGTGTGATATTTTGATCGAGAGAGTGGTATATTTTATACATATTTAGGCCAAATTAACTGATTGTGTGATACGAAAACATGTTTGAGATGTATGGTAGACCCGTGTGTATAAATAACTGACATTAGACCCATGAAAACTTTAGGTTTGACCCTTGAAACTGACTGGAAACACGATTTTACCCCATGAAAACTGGACTTGAACCCTTGGAAACCCTTGGATTTTAGGTCCGAACTGTAAATAAACCCATGAATTGGTGAGTTTGAGTTAATTGTGAGCAAACCCCTAAATTTCCCAATCAAAAACCCTAGGTTGGACCCTTGGAAATGGCGGTTTCTATAGGCCAAACCCTAAAAATCCATTAAATTGTAAATATCCAGTGTGAAACCGAAACCTTAGTTTAGGGGAAAATTAAAATACCGCCAAAATTAGAAACCTCATTGAGGAGGTTAGAACGTTCTAGAAGCAAGGCCTAGGAAGGGGCTATAAATAAGTGCAAATTCATTTGTTTCTTCCCCATCCTGTGGATCTTACTCGTGGAACGTCTCTCCAGGTACGGTTTCTTACCCTCCTCATTTTCATTATTTGTTGCTCATGTTCCTTAGCTGCATGAAGTTAGGAGGACAGAGAGAGAGAGAAAGAATAGCTCGAAATATTTTCAGAAGTTCATAAATCTTGTTGATTTGCCATGGTCATGGAGTATGTCGTAGGGATTTGAGCTTCTCCTCGATGGGCTAGAGAGAGCGCTGACGGCAGAAGTGTAGGGGTTATGATCAGTAGAGATAGAGAGAATTAGGCCCGAAGGCGATCGATGTGCATGTGAATATGAGAGTTACGACGCTTCTGTGTGCTGACATGTCGTGAATACAAGGAGAGAAATCACGGGAGAGACATAGCTCCTGACTGGACTATACAAGACAGAGCGCGCGCGTTGGTCGCTGACAGAGAAGCGACAGGGTACACATTGTAGATCCTTGAGAGGGAGATGAATTTGCCTATTGCGTATTGGTTGCTGCTAACGCACGGAGAGATAGAAGGAATAGCGGCGTTGTTGACACGACGGCATGCTGCAGCGAGAGAAAATATCGGAGCTCCAAGGCTATCACAGACAGAGAAAGAGAAATTGCCTGGCTGCGTGGCTGGCTGCGTGGCCGGGACATGGTGGCGCTGTTGTGCTGTAGCACCGCGTAGAGCTCTGACTAAAGAACCCGACAGAAGTCGGGGAGAGAGAGCTACGATCGCGCGTAGATTTGATTTGAGCACGTAGATCTAACTCACACAGAGAGATGGGGTCCGACGGTGGTTAATTGCCGTAGAGAGACATGTCAGCGTGCCAAGTGGCACTATAGGTCTTGGCGGCTGTAGACGCACGCGACGGATGTAGAGAGAGAAGTCGGTGGTGGAATCCGAGTCTGCCGCTTCTATGCAAGAGAGAGGAGGGGCAATCAGTACACAGGCGGCGCTGCTCTGACGGAGATAGGTGGATGGCTTGCGCACGTCAGAGGAGAGAGAGCTGCTTGTGTGCGTGGACTGCCGGGAGAGAGAGAGAACCGGAGAGAGTCGAGCGCTGTAATAGAGAAAGATCCAGATTCCAGAGGATGGCGGCGCTGCGCATACGTGGAGGAAAAGAGAGAGAGAGGCATATGGGTGGCGAGCAAGGAAAGTCAAAAGAGGGAGTTAGTGGAGAGAGAAAAAGAGAGAGAAAGGACATATCTGAGTAGTGTTATTTCAGAAATCAGAATAAGATCAAGTATTGGTTTTGATAGGCTCATCATAAACTGCGTAGATTTGCGCTACTTGCAAGGCATGGAAAGGACTAATCGAATTTGGCTTTTCTTTGGCGATAGAAGCACAACAATGGAGCGGGCTTCATAACACCGACTTGGTTGAAATTATCAACAAATTTATTTATCAATCAATAAGATCTCATCATCGTCACCCTTTGAATATAATTTCCAGCTTTCCTCTTTCTATTTAGTGAGGGCACTAGTATACTCATGTTACTTCTTCATTAAGTACATATTTTACAAAGACTATACATAATATATTATGAAAGCTCATGAAAAAGAGAGGGAAGAAACGGAAGAATATGGATTTAAAGTGTGGACCCCTCATAGCTACCTATTGCTAGCACAAGGGAAAAAGAAAATATGAAGAGAATAGTAGGTTAAATTACGAGACTGTTTTATTGATGAACCTTATAATGTACTAATGATGTTTTCCCCCCATCCTGTGGATCTTACTCGTGGAACGTCTCTCCAGGTTCATGCAGGTTTATGAAGTATATCAAGTGATTGAAGATTGAAGAAAAGAGTATCCCCATCCTGTGGATCTTACTCGTGGAACGTCTCTCCAGGTTCATGCAGGTTTATGAAGTATATCAAGTGATTGAAGATTGAAGAAAAGAGTATCCCCATCCTGTGGATCTTACTCGTGGAACGTCTCTCCAGGTTCATGCAAGTTCATGCAGGTTCATGCAGGTTCATGTAGGTTTATGCGGTTTCTGATTATCTGAAGTAAAGAGAAGGGAGGCTACTGTTGAGGATACCTGAAGCAAAGAGCGGACCGAAGACCTGAAGAAAAGCTTGGACCGCGAAGATCGAAGCGGAATCTCGTGGGCGATTTCTCGCACTGTAGCGAGGGATCTGTTTTATATCGGCCGGCCCGCACTGTAGCGGCGGCTTTTATCTTGTATCATCGCACCACACTGTAGCGGTTTTATTGTACCATCGGCCCGCACTGTAGCGGCCTGTTTGTATCATTCATTTGATTGGAGGCTTCAGTTCTATTTTCGTTGTATCTTCGAGCTTGATCTGCATTCCGTGTATCACTGCGGTACCCGATCGTCTCTTTCCGACGCCCACGGTCCCACGTCTCGACACTTCCGAGGGGCAAGGGTCCCACACGTACGAGGATCGCGCACGCTCCGGAGAGCAGAGGCGAGGCGCCCAGCGCGCAGACGCCACTAGCAGGACAGCGGGAACGGCGCACCAGAGAGGGGCCTGATCCAACCCCAGGCGCCGGCATCCCGCCACGACCTCCTTCTTCCTGACACCTGAACCCGACGTGAAGCGAGGCGGTTGCCGGGTGATCCTCATCGCGTCACCTACTCCTTGAGGAAAGAGACAAGAACCTCAGCATCAGACAGAGATTTTAGGTACTAGCATTTCAAGTTATTTGAAATTTTGCATTGCTTCACATACACTGCTGAAACAAAAAGATTGTCTTGCTGCTTGAGTTTGAGCATCCACGCTTTGCATTAGTTTAGTCCATACGTGTGAGCACTTTTTTTTCTTGCTAAGACTAGGGATTTACTGATTTCATAGCTTAGACAAAACATTAGAAAACTTATCACAAAAAGGGGGAAAATACATTGAAATCTTGGGAATCGAAGAGAGGACAGTTCGACTAGACTTTGGCCTAGGAAAATCAGAGAGCTTAGACTGACCTTTACCTCCTGGCTCGTGACTCATCAAGCCTCTTCTCTGATCTCTACTCTGAGCTTAGAGAGATAGTTGAACCACTTACACTAGACCTTGTGCTACATTCTAGGACAGAGCAGAGAAGAGAGATGGAGGATATATTCAAGGAAAGAGTAATAGAGAAACAAGGGGCCCGCGTAGTCCAAGCGGTATTGAGAGAAAAAGGGAAGTTTACAGGCTTGAACGTAACCGAGTACCTAGATGTTTTTGAGGAACAGGCACGGATTTATGGTCTACCCGAAGATGTGTTTATACATTACTTTACACGGGTAGTATCAGGATCCATTTTAGCCCCTATTACTGCACATATAGCAAAGCCTTGGGCCGAATTCAGAAAAGAATTGCATAAGCTGTTTTATTTAGAAGACTTTTCCCAACACAGTAGAGAAGGGTTCTTGTGGTGGATAAGCTCTCCAAAGCCCACTGCATCCCTCACTCAACTTTTGAATGAGTTCTTGAGAAGATATGAACAACTTCCACAGGCCGATTTAGATGCTTTGAAACCTGACTTAGTTATATCTTTCCTTAGGATCTTAAGTCTTGAAGATAGGACTGAGGTCGAAAGGAGGATTGAAGAGCCTGGGAAGAGATTTGGATTGACTGAAGATTGGGGTGTAGTGAGGAGAGAGGTAGAAGCGGTTGCCCAAATGAGGCAACGCCAGGCGGTGTTATACGATAGACCTGCAGTGGTAACACCACAACCGCCTAGGGAAGCTCCACTTCCGGCAATTCCGAATGTGCCTGCAACGTCAGCTTTTGGTAACGTTGCATCCACTTCGCGATCGCCGATAGAGCTACAGGTTGAGATTCTCAGTCGACAGATAGCGAATCTTATTATGATGCAAGCATCTATGTCAAAAGAAATGGCGAGTATTCACAATAAAGTTAATTCTATGGGATATCACGACCCCACTCCTCCTCAGGCGAGTACGATTTATGTAGATACATTACAGAGAGGCACTATGCCCATTCCAAATATGCAAGGCTATGTGATGCCACAGACTGCAGCTTCAGTGCAGCCTGTTGCCCAACAGATACCTACACCACCAGTGCAAACCACATTTCAAAGAAACACTGGACCTTTTGAGAGACGAGCGACTGGTGGGTTTGGAGGGGCTAAGAGATGCGTATGGTGCGATGCACAAGAGCATTTTTCATATGCCTGTGAAGAGCTTAAGCTAGCAAAAGAGCATCAACTGGTGATAGATATCGATAAGAAGTTATGTGACTTCAGGACCCGCCTTCCTCTACTTGTGAATTGGGGAAAGGGGGGAATGAAGAAGTTTTATGAAGATTTATCTGGCAATAATGCAAGTACATCAGCTGCACGAATAGAACCTGTTGAGGAGGAAGATGAAAAAGTGCCTAGACCTCGACCCCAAAGAAATTATTCCATTGAGGCTTTAGTGAGGGCTAGGGATGCCATTATGCAGAAGACTGCCTGGAAGTCTCCTGTTGATGAATCCTCGGTCTATTCCCATATAGCCAATGTGGGGGAAAAGAGGAAGAGGGATGAGAGCCAAGAAGAGACTGAGCCTGAAAGAAGAGTGACTAGAAAGCAAAGCCAAGAGGCCGAAGAAAAGGCTAAAGAGCCAGAAAGGAAAGTACAATTCAAAGAGCCTGTTGTTTCAAAGGAAGAGGCAAAGAAGAAAGAGATAAGAGAGGGAAAGAGGCCGGCTGGGCCAACTAAGATTCAAGAACTGACTAAAGAGAAAGAGAAAGAACCTGAACATGTTCAAAAGAAAGATGAAATTCAAGAAAGTATTCAAGAGGCTGAAAAAGAAAAGAAGAAGAAAAAGAAGAGAACTCCAAAGGCTGTATTAATTTCTGAGTTGGAAAGGAAAAATGATGCAAGAGAGATATTAAATGACATTTTACTGAAGAGCCAAGTGACCATGTCCTTGGAGCAGGTCTTCTCCATAGGGAAGCCTGAGTTCAAGGACAGTTTTATAAAGCTGGTTAAGAGAAAGAGGTTTCCACTACCTGAAGATGTAGAGATGGAAGAAGCAACTGAAGATATTCAAGTGATAAATGAAGCAGTTACATTGAGTGATACATCTGATGATGATGATGATGAGGTTGCCAGGTGTCATAAAAATTCTCTAGGTCCTATCATACCTGATGATGAAATAGGAAGACAGAAAGTGAGTTTAGCAGGACCTTTTGGGCGAGAGGAACTCCAGAGATGAAGATAAAGTTAGGAAGCAACGAGGACTCATGTTTTGCTCTGGCCTTGATTGACTCAGGGTCAGAGATAAATGTGATTTCTAAGAAGCTCTATGATAAGTTTAGGTGGCCGATTGATAAAGATCATGGATGGAGGATGAGGACAGCGGATAATGGTTCAGGAGCATTGCTTGGGGCATGTGCCTTTGTGCCTGTGACCATAGGAGGGATTTCTGAGGAATTTCACTTCTTTGTCCAGGACCAATGTTCATATGAGGCTATCCTTGGGCAGCCCTTTATAGCTGAGGTAAGAATGGAGACTAAGGCCATGGATGATGGATCTGCCTATGCACGAATCCGTTCTAGGTCTGGCCTTCATTCTTTGCAAGTGATGATTGTGTGTCCAAATCACTCCAGGAATAGAAAGAATATAAGAAAGAAACCTATTAATTCACATGATCATGATGAGTGTATGCCTGTTGGAGAGTATGGAGCTTCTGCTGATCAAAATTTCTGTTAGGATCCACTGTTGAGCGAGACAACAGTGGGAGTTGGTTTGATGTCTCGCATGACTTTGTACATAGTTTTGAAAGTTTTTCTATTTATTCATCTGCATTCAAGTTGCTATGTTTACAAAAAGAAAATGTTTCAAATAAATTCAGAAAAGTTCATGAGAGATACTATAAGGATTTAGGAATGATGTTACCTGATGAGAAGATTGAAGATGTGATCCAGTTAGAGAGAAGTTCGACTACTCTGGAAGAGCTTGAGAAGGCAGTTGAGAGAAATGAGAAATCGGAAATCATTATGCTCAGCTCTATCCAAGAGTATGAGATGATTAAGGAGTTTATGAGAGAGCATGAAGTAAATGTAAATATGAAGTATAAGACTGTGGATAAGAAAGTGAAGCCTATAGCTCAACCATTGCCAGAAGATAGTCATGAGAAATATCTACGAGTGTCGGATGACCCTATGCTGAGACGAAGAGAGCTCATAGGGCATCATTTTACTAATGAGACTATTAAAGAGATCAAGTTTGGAGAAAAACCATTTCTGAGAAAAGAAGAGAAACAGAAATTTATTGAAGTCATCAAGAAACACGAAAAAGCATTTGCACTTTTCCCACATGAGATAGGTTGTGCAGACCCGAAACAAGTATCTCCCATGATTATCTTTACAGTGCCACATATACCATGGAATATCCGGCCTATATCAGTCCCAAAGGCTCACTTACCTGAGCTGATGAGGTTGCTAAAGGAAAAGATTTCCATGCGGATATTGGAACCCTCCTCGGCTCCATATTCGAATAGGTGGTTTACTGTGCCTAAGAAAAATGGGAAGCTTCGTTTCATTCAGGATCTCCAACCTGTGAATAAAGTCACAATTAGAAACGTAGGGACAGGACCCATAGTGGATGAGTTTGCTCAAGCGTTTGCTGAAGTGTTTGCTGGGCATTCCATCTACTCTATGGGTGATCTGTATTCAGGTTATGACCAGTTTCAGTTGGCTATGGAGAGTAGAGACATTACGACCATGAGGACTCAACTGGGCCTTATACGCATGTGTACCTTGCCGCAGGGAGCGACGAATTCTGTGGCTCACATGATGAATGCCATGAATCTGGTTTTACGAGACTTTATACCATCTATGACTATGCCATTCATTGATGATGTTCCGATAAAGGGATGTGAGGAAAGAGTGAAAGATGTGAGTTTAGATGCTTCAGGATGTAGAAAGTTTGTGAGAGATCATATTGCTGATTCTGAGAAGATCTTTGAGAGGTTTGAAGATGTGGGGCTAACACTTTCTTTAGAGAAATCAGTTTTTGGCGTCGATGAGGTCCTCATTGTAGGACATCTGTGTGGACATTATGGCCGCAAGCCATACCCGCAGAAAGTTGAGGCCATTAGCAGGATCTCTGAAGTGTGTCGTAATGTTAGTGAGGTGAGAAGGTTTCTAGGAGCCTGTGTATTCTATGTGATATGGATTCCTCACTTTGCTCACGTTGCAAACCCCTTATATGATCTCCTGAGAAAGAGAAAGAAGTTTGTATGGACAGAGAAACAGTCGAGAGCTATGCGTAAACTGAAGCAGCTGCTAATTGAAGCTCCAATTCTGAAGCATGTTGACTATTCAGGTTAGAGACCTATCATTTTGACCGTTGATACCAGTCCTATTGGCATAGGCTAGGTCATAGGGCAAGATGATGATGAGGGGCAGAGATATACAGTGCGCTTTGGTGCTAAGATCCTACATGTTACCCAAAGAAAATATCCACAGATTAAGAGAGAGTTATGGGGATTGGTGACTGCTTTAAAGAGCGATAAAGAGTATTTCATTGGGGCGAATGTGATAGTTGAGACTAACTGTCTTCCACTGATTGGCATGATTGCAAATTGTTCATCTCCGGATATTGCTATGCTTAGATGGATCTCTTATATAAAGTTTATAAATCCTGCATTTGTACACATAGCTGGGAAGTCGAATACAGTGGCTGATATGCTTTCAAGAGCAAAATTTGATGATGAGTCTGATGATGATGATGAGGTAGAAAAGGATATACATATGATAAGATATGATCCATTGGTGTATGCATATGAGCAGTTCCGAGAGAATGAGTATGATGGTGAGTGGAGAGATATAGGGAGATATCTGAGTACTCTGAAACCTTCCCCAGGCTGGTCCACAAATAAGTATAGATCCATCAGGAAAAAGTCTTACAACTTTTTCTTGAAGGATGGGCTTATTTGACGACACGCTAAAGGCAAGGTGAAGAGTCCACAGAGAGTATTGAGTTTGAGGAGTCTTCAGAGAGAAGTTATGAGAGAGATGCACGAGACCTTATGGGCAGGTCACAAAGGATTTTATGCTACATATGAGAAGATTAGGGAAGCTTACTGGTGGCCAGGGATTTATGTGAGTGTGAGAGGTTTTGTAGACACTTGTGCTACATGCCAGGTGCATTCATCAGTTAGGCACAGAGACCCGTTACATCCGACTTACCCTCCTTGTATCCATTACAAGTGGGTGGTCGACCTTGTAACTATGCCCAAAGGGATAGATAAGATGAGATACATTGTACTTGCTAGAGAGGACTTGACCAACCATGTGGAAGGTCGAGCTTTTCGTATGAAGACTACTTATAATGTATGTAAATTCCTTTTAGAAGAAGTGATCTCGAGATTCGGATACGTTGAGAAAGTGGTTGCGGACAGGGCAGAGTTGGATGCGAGAGAGGCAAAAGAGTTCTTTGATCGTCATGGAATTCGATTGTCTCTCACCACTGCCTATAATCCAGAGGCAAATGGGAAAATCGAGAGAGGTCACCCTTCCATTGTGAAGGCGTTCTCTAAGGCTTGCAGCGATGACATCAAGCAGTGGCCTAGGTTTCTTCCATTCGCGTTATGGGCTGATAGGATGACTTACACTCGGTCCACAGGTTTCATGCCTGCAGAATTGATGTATTGTCAGAAGCCAATCTTCCCCATCCAGACTCAGATAGTGACATGGTTGACGCTCCCATGGAATGATGGTATGACGAGAGAAGAGTTATTATCATTGAGAATAAAGCAGTTAGAACAAGGAAATGAAAAGTTGAAAGAAGCAGTCCAAAAGTTGAAGGAGTCAAGCCTAAAGAACAAGATTTATTTTGACAAAACCCATCGACTGAGACCACGTAGGATTGAGGTAGATGATTGGGTGTTCGTGTACGACAGTACATTCGATACTCAGTATGATGCTAGGAAGAAATTGACCAAACGATGGTTTGGGCCGTATGTGGTGACATCTGTGTTTGAAAATGGTATGTATGCACTTCGTGAGTTAGACGGTACTCCTTTGAGAGCTTTGATTGCAGGAAAGAGGATAAAATTATTCAAGAAAAGAAATGAAGCGGATTATGAGATTGAGCAAGAACTTCTGGAGGACGCTGATGACACTGAGACTGATGCTGATGAAGAATGATAGACCATGGAATTAAAGAAAAGCTGGATCAAAATAAAGAAAAATGAGCAGGTGAAACGTTTCTGATTTGAGATTTGTTTTCTTTCTGATAGAGCATATGCATTGCATTGATGTTTGTGATAAAGATATGTATGAGTTTATGAAAATCATGTAGAATGAAGATACCAAATATCTATTATGGGTTTGCACGAAGCATGAGCGACTAGGAATTATATGAATACGATCAGTTAGTGGACTAGAGACTTTTGGGAGTGAAAGCTTGGGAATGTGATGACATGCTTAGACCGAGTGCATGTATATGCTGATTGATTTGAACACTTAGTGAGTGGGAAACTTGGATCTTACTATTTGTTTCTTATGAGATCTTACCTCCATATATATCATGATTCATGAAGAATCTTCATACTCATGCCAGCCTATGTGCGTGTATGCTGTTGGTGCGCTACGATGGGCTAGTAGGCGGGTGGAACCACCTTGGTCGGGTGATCGAGGCCACGAGCCGTAGCTAGTTTCGTCGTAGGCCTAACTTATCTCTTGTCATGCGCCTGTATGGGTCGGTAGGCGGATGGAGTCACTCTGATCGGGTGGTCAGAGCCACGAGCTGACGTCGATTTCATGCAGGGCTAACGTTGTGTATGTTGTGCGCTATGCCGGGTCGACAGACAGGTGGAGTAAACTTGGTTGGGCGGACAAGTCCATGAGTCGCACCCGATTTCGACATAGGCCGATTTGTGAAAAATAAAAGATAAAAAGGAAATGCTAAGCTGAGATGAAGAGGAAAAGAAAAAGAAAAAGAAAAATGAAAAAGAAAAAGAAAAAGAAAGAAAGATCTAATGGAGAGCTGGACAAGTAGGAGATAAATAGTAGGAATCGAGGTATATTCTACAAACTGAGTTAGTAGAAACATATGTATATGCTAGTACTTAGAATGAGCAGTTGGATCTGAACCAGTTGAACAAAAACAAACAAAAGATCTAGAAAGCCGACGATTTATTCATGTGATTACTTGTCAGATTGCAGATGCAGAAACATAATATGATGTTTGTGAAGCTTGAATCTACCTAATTTTCTAAAATTCATACTAATCTTTATAAAAGATTGCATGACTGCATGAGATCATGATTTAAGAAAGGCATAAAAAGTGTAAAGAGATTTCAAAAAGAACCCTGATACTCTTCTGTTGGATCTTGCAGGTTGGCCCATCGGGACGATGTGTAGGTTTAGCGGGGGCGAATGTCGGGATGAAATCCCGCAGGGAAGTGTGATGATTTTTTTTAAAGATCATTGAAGTTTAAGAGTTTTGGGTGATCTTTTACTAAGAAAGTGGTAAAAACTATGCATGATTTGGCAGAATTGATTGATTGTGTGATACGAAAACATGTTTGAGATGTGTGTTAGACCCGTGTATATAAAAAACAGACATTAGACCCATAAAAACCTAGGTTTAACCCTTCAAAACCCCCGAAAACCTGAACTTACCCCCTTAAATTGCGAGTTTATCCCCTGAAAATCGGACTTGAACCCTTGAAAACCCTTGGAGTTTAGGCCGAAACTGTAAATAAACCCATGAATTGGAGAGTTTGAGATAATTGTGAGCAAACGCCTAATTTTCCCTACCAAAAACCCTAGGACGGACCCTTGGAAATGGCGAGTTTTGTAGGCCAAACCTTAAAAACCCATTAAAATGTAAATGTCGAGTGTGAAACCGAAACCATAGTTTATGGAAAAATTAACATACCGCCAAAATTAGAAAGTTAATTGAGGAGGTGGGAATGTTCTAGAAGCAAGTCCAAGGGGGGGCCTATAAATAAGTGCAAATTCATTTGTTTCTTCCCCATCCTGTGGATCTTACTCGTGGAACGTCTCTCCAGGTTCATGCAGGTTTATGAAGTATATCAAGTGATTGAAGATTGAAGAAAAGAGTATCCCCATCCTGTGGATCTTACTCGTGGAACGTCTCTCCAAGTTCATGTAGGTTTATGAAGTATATCAAGTGATTGAAGACTGAAGATAAAGACCCCACCCTGTGGATCTTACTCGTGGAACGTCTCTCCAGGTTTATGTGGATGCTGATTATATGAAGTGAAGAGAAAGTGATTGAAGACTGAAGATAAAGACCCCACCCCGTGGATCTTGCTCGTGGAACGTCTCTCCAGGCTCATCCAGGTTTATGTGGATGCTGATTATATGAAGTGAAGAGAAAGTGATTGAAGACTGAAGATAAAGACCCCACCCCGTGGTCTTTCTTGTGGAACTTTCCTACACGTTGATTGCGGTTTCTGATTATCTGAAGTAAAGAGAAGGAAGGCCATTGCTGAGGGTACCTGAAATAAAGAGCAGATTGAAGACCTAAAGAAAAGCTTGGACCGCAAAGACCGAAGTGGAATCCCGTAGGCGATTTCTCACATTGTAGCGAGGGATCTAGTATACATCAGCCGGCCCGCACTGTAGCGGCGGCTTTTATCTTGTATCATCGCACCGCACTGTAGCGGTTTTATTGTACCATCGGCCCGCACTGTAGCGGCCTGTTTGTATCATTCATTTTATTGGAGACTTCAGTTCTATTTTCGTTGTATCTTCGAGCTTGATCTGCATTCCGTGTATCACTGCGGTACGCGATCGTCTCTTTCCGACGCCCATGGTCCCACGTCTCGATACTTCCGAGGGGCAAGGGTCCCACACGTACGAGGATCGCGCACACTCCGGAGAGCACAGGCGAGGCGCCCAGCGCGCAGATGCCGCTCGCAGGACAGTGGGAACGGTGCACCAGAGAGGGGCCTGATCCAACCCCAGGCGCCGACATCCCGCCACGACCTCCTTCTTCCCGACAACGATTAGCCAAAGAATTCTAGGAAAATGATTTTGTATGGTTGCAAATAATTAAAAGACGTCTCAAAAATATTTTGCAGCATCCTAAAATTAAACTTGCACCACGCTATTATGGACCGTTTTGCATTATAGAAAAAATTAATGATAATTCATTTCGATTAGATATTCCATCCCATTGGACCATTCATAATTCTTTTCATATTAGTTTACTTAAACCATTTGAAGGAACTTTACCACTTGCTCCACTTCTTGATGACCCTTCTTTAATTGAAGAACAATCTGAAATCTTAGTTCCTGAGAAAATCATTGATTATGATGTCACTACTACACGCACAGGTACTCAATATCATTGATATTTGGTTAAGTACAAAAATCACTCTATTGAAGAATGTCAATGGATACATAAAACACAATTAACACCTCATTATGACCACTTAATTTCTGCATATCATACACACACACATTAATGTAACAGCTCCATGAACATTTCCATGCATGTATTCTTTTTACATGGCACATGCCTATTTTTATTCAGTGATGAAACATGTGACTGGCCATCTATGTTTATTCTTTTATCACCTGAGGTCAGTTGCTTGTTCAACTACGGGGCATGTTATACCTTATGGAATCTGTTGAACAATGCATTGTTGGATTGAGATATAAAATAGCCAATGCATTGTTGGATTGTCACATGGAATATGTTGAACACTACATTATAATTGTTAGAGTGTTGAATTATTTTATCAACTGAGGTCACTTGCTTGTCAACTGGGAGGCATGTTGTATATTATTGAACAATACATTGCTAAAGTGTTATATTATTAATGTATTAATATGTTTTTTATGTTTCTGATATAGCAGCTGAAGGTTCGTGAGGAGCGTGCAAGGCGTGAAAGGGCGGGCATCAATAATCCAAATAATTATTATTTAGCTTGTAAATAAACCTGCGTAGAAGGTTCTATTGTTAAAAAAGTAATGATTAGCATAAGGATCATTGTAGACCGTAGTTTCTTATTGAAAGCAATGGCTTTCTGTAAAAGTTATCAACTTTTACTTTCACGCTTGCTTTTCAAAGCCGCCCTCTTGTAACCACTCTTTTCGACGTAATCAAAATTCCTATAAATACATGCACTCTGTGGACTGTCGAAACAAAGTGCATGGGGGGAGATTGCACCCAATCTTGCGTTCGGTCTCGTCTCTTGTTGCCTCTATTGTCTGTGTGTTTTTCTGCATCGGTAATCTCTGTATGCGCGTGGGCAAGATCCTCACAACAAAAGTAGTCAGTTCACAATTACAAAGATAATTTTCTTTTTTCTAAGTGTGTATGAGCTACATGGATCTTATGCTAAGAAAGGGTCCTTGATCATTTCATACTCATTCCTTGTAATCATTGGTTTTTTAGAAAGCTATTCTTGTCACATAAATGTTTCTCAAAGCTTGTATCTAATCTTAGCATATTGTGAGACAACTAGGCCACGAAGTAAGTAGTGGTCTACCGCTATATGCCTAATGGAGAATATAAGTTGTTTGTCTTGAGGGCATTGGTTCTCCCAATAGGAGTAACTATTTTGAGTGAGATAAATTGCATTAGCAAGGTCTCTAAGTATAATTGATGTGTGAAAATCTCATGGATTCATTCTTCAAGAGTTGAGATAAGCAATTTTCTATGTGAAGAATGGTTTTGTGAGTGTGCTTGTGAGGTCATCGATGCTTCAAGGATACATAGAGAAGGTGTTTATTTCCCCCATCATTATTAGATCTTTTCAACATACAAAAGCATTCAAAGAGGACAAGGAGAAGCCATCGAAGTATTTTGTAGTAAGGTGAGCTACTAAATCAAGTTCAAAATCACACACCAAGAAAATGAGATTCAAGTAGTGAATATGAAAGAATCAATCTCATCTATTGGGAATTTTTGAGTTACAGAGGTAAAGGCTATTACTATTTCTCACTTCCTCTACATCAAAGGGATGCACAAGAGTGCATTAGAGTTCACCATATTCAAATATAACACTCAAATCAATCAGCTGGATAAAAATAATTATTAGCCATGGAGGTCTAGAGTCTCTGGCTATAGACTGTCACATTGGTAATGTTTACCTAGTTTCATACACTTTTAATGGGCTTGGTATGATGACAAGTGGAAGGCTTCTACATCAGCTATGTATGTCAAGGATAATGTTCCTAACTTTGAGTGTGTGCCAGCCTTGATGGTGACTAATGAGATGAGTATTGTATGCACAAAGACAAAGGGCAATCAAGCCTAAGCTTTCTATGTAGGTGAAGGTAGATGAATATCACAAAGGAGCTAGGGCAAAAGAAGTGGTAGATAAGGGTAAAAGTTAAACGATGATCGTGATGAAGAACAAGGAAGCAAATACTGTTCGTCAAGATGGATAGACAAATTCAAAGTTAGAGGAGGAAGATTCAACTAGAATAGAGAAAACGAAATCTCAGAGGCCTGCTTCATTGTGGCATATATGGCCCCACTGCAAGGCATTGCTATCAAAGAGAGAAGAATAATTCAACCTACAATGGTCAAGGTAATTATGCATCTAGTTCAAATGAAGATGATAGCATGCTATCTAGGATGAAGATGAGTGAATATAAGACACAAGGGTCAAGCACATGGTACATCAATAGCCCATGTACCAACCAAATGAGTTGCAACAAGGAGTTCTTCTCAAACATGGAAATGCCATTGATTAATTGTCATGTGGGAATAGGTAATGACACTCCTAATGCTATTGCACACATGGGTGATGTTATGTTGGGTGGATCTCACAAAGCCAAGTGTTTGAAAGGTTTTTTCATGTTCACACAATCACAAAGAGTCTAGTCTATATGGGGAAATGGTGGAGATACAACTTCAAGTCAAGTTCAACTAGAAGGAATATTTTGTGGAAAACCCTAAAGAGGCATATAGATTGATAGCCAAATGCAAAAAGGAGGGAAGGCTATTCACTTTAGATGTGAAGCCTAGCATAGACCATACAAGCTACTTCACATTTGGAAACAACAAGGTAGCAAAATTTTGTCTCCCTACATCAAATTGATCTAGAAACAAGTTATTAGAGTATGTATATGTAGAAGAGTAGTTGCCCAAGATTTGTGTCAACATGCAGAGAATTTGAAGGAAGAACTTGAAGAGTGTTTCAACATAGGCTTGAAGTTGAACCTTGCTAAATGTCAATCTTCATTCACAAAAGGTACACCCCTTGGCCACATAATTATGGCCAAATGGTTAAGTGTTGATCTAGCTAAGGTAGCTATGATCCTTTCCATGCCCATTAGGTAGATTCCTAAGGAAGCGCAAAGATTTTTAGGTCATGCAAGATACCATAGGAGATTTATAAAAATGTATGAGAAAATAGTTAAGCCTCTTTCAAGTCCTACAAGCAAAAAGATCCCTTTCTCTTGGAGTTTTAAAGAGAAAAAGCATTAAATGAGCCAAAACTAAGGTTTTCTAATGCCGCACTACTAACTATTCCTAATTGTTCACTTGAGTTCCATGTGCATACAAATGCAAGTCTTCATGCACTTGGAGCGGTTCTAGCACAACCACGCTCACATAAGGTGCAAAACCTATTGGTTATGCAAGAAAATTACTTACAAAGGAAGGAAGAAATTATAGTCCCATAGAAAGAGAATATTTGGCTATTGTATGTGCACTTCAAAAGTTTTGGCATCGCCTTCTAGGAGTACATTTTATTTTCATCTTGGACTATCTAATGCGATAACTTGCATTGACAAGGTCCCTTAGTCTAGCTTATATGAGTGATTATAGATTCTATGAGTGTGTGGAGGAGGCCATCTATTCTTCAAGGCTGCATAGGACATACAAACATGGGCATTTCAACATTCAAATGCACTCAAGGAAGCCGCCTGATCAAGTTCAGTGATGAATCTTACGCCCCAAGGAAGGGCAAGAATATCTTCTTAGTAAATAGTGACAACAATGCGATTAAGTTATAAGATGGTCCACTTAGTAAAATGCAAATTCTCAAAATGACTCAATAAATAAATGGATTGTTTCAATCGGAGAGGGACTCAATTCAAATGAACTCTAAGCATAACAGTTTAAATTCAAATGAACTCTAAGCGTGACTCAATCCGCTAGAAAACCAACATAATCGACGAGGTGTCGGAAGGTCGGTGTTTGTGTGTGTGTGTGTGTGTGTGAGAGAGAGAGAGAGAGAGAGAGAGAGAGAGAGAGAGAGAGAAAGAAAGAGAGATGATAGCAAATATTGTATTCAAACGTTTCTTCAGAATACAAAGAACTTCACGAAGTATGGAAACCGCAAACCACAGACAAAACGTATTGAAATACTGAAAATGTACTTCCGCATCGCTAAATGGAAGCTCAACATGATCTTCCTCGCTAAAAAAAAGCTTAAAATATTTGTTCATAATATACAGAAAGATATGGTGTGGGAAGGTGGGAGAGAGAGAGACAGAGAGAGAAAAAACACATTCCCTCGGAACATACAGAAACATATCCTGTGGGAAGGTGTGTGTTTGTGAGAGGTGGAATCTCTTGGTGCTTCTGATCCTCTTAGACACAAACTCAAGGAAAGATTCAATAGTATTCTTCTCGTGGGATTTCAAACTTGGTAGAGCATCATCCTCTCCAAATCTTTTGTAGGACATCCCTTCCAATACCAATCCAAAGGGCATGGGATTTCAAACTTGGTAGAGCATCATCCTCTCCAAATCTTTTGTAGGACATCCCTTCCAATACCAAACCAAAGGGCATGGCAGTAGCCAAGCACCTCCCAAAGTAGGGCTTCCCTCTAGATTATCCATCAATCAAGAATAACATACAACCTTATTATCCATCCCAAATAATGGCACCTCTTTCGCATGAGAAGAATAGGTGCATAAGGTCCTCATACCCCCAAGGTACTATTCACACCATGGATGGCACAACAACTTTGAGCATATTCAATATTGGTCCATATTCCTTTCTTGGGAATTCAACACATGAGGATTACTTTCTTGATTTCCAAGAGTAGGTGTCAAAGATCATTGAATTGAAGGTTCCATCATATACAAGACCAAGTTAACAACTACTTTCTATTGATCACTTCAATACATTTTGGTGGTTTCTTAAATCTCAGGATATCTTCAATCCTATTACTATTTTTCCATTTAATACATTTTGGATTAGGCACTTCCTACACTTAAGAAGGCAACTCTTTCAATCTTTCCAAGCATTTATCCTTTGTTTAACGAGGCACTAGTCCTTCTAGTCAATTATGTGCATCATATCAATGGCCTTAAACCTTATCAAACTCCTATAGTTTTAACCATAACATTTTGGAGGATCTTTGTGGAAATAACGGTACATAGATGTAAAAGCAAATTTAAAATCTTTTTCTTTGTAAATATGGCTCGAAATGTGAAGAACTCGAAGTAAGGATGGGTTCGAAACATAACCGAAAAGACGATATTCAGTGCACAAGTACAAGGATAAATTAATTTTTTAAATGTGTATGAGCTGGATAGCTCTTAGTGTGCTAAATAAAGATCCCTTATGATTTCGTACTCGTTTCTTCTAATAATTAGTTTCTTAGAAACCTACTCTTGTCACGTAAATATTTCTCAAAGCTTGTATTTAATCTTTGCATATTACAAGACAACTAGGCCCATAAGTGAGTAGTGGTCTATCTATGTATGCCTAGTGGAGGATAGAACTTGTTTTTCTTGAAGTCATTCGTTCTCCTAGGTATGAGTAACTATTTTGAGTGAAATAACTTGCATTAGCAAGGCCTCTAAGTATAATTGATGTGTGAAAAATATCATGGGTTCATTCTTGGAGAGTTTAGATAAGTGATTATCTATGTGAATAATAGTTTTGTAAGTGTGCTTGTTAGACCATCTATGCTTCAAGGTTGCATAGGGAAGTTGCTTATTTCTCCCATCATCGGTCTGAGATCTTTTCAAGATACAAAGGTATCCAAGTAAGATGAGAAGAAGCCATTGAAGTATCTTGAAGGATATTACTCAAATCACTTCCTCTACATGAAAGAGATCCACGAGAGTGCATTAGAGTTCCCATATTCAAATGCAGCACTCAAATCAAGAAGTTGGATAAGAATGATTATCAGCCATGGATGTTTAGAATCTCTGGCTATAGGTTGTTATAGATGATGATATCCTAGTTGCGTACACCATTAATGGGCTTGGTATGATGAGAAGTGGAAAGCTTCTACATCATCTATGTATGTCAAAGTTACTCTTCCTAACTTTGAGCACAAGGTGGCCTTAATGGTGACTAGGGATATGGTTTCTGTAGGCTCAAAGACAAAGGGCAATGAAGCCCAAGCTTTCTATGTAGTTAAAGGCTAAGAAAGAGGAAGGAGCTAGCGTAGAGGAGGTACTACACAAGGGTGAAAATCAAATGGTGATCGTGATGAAGAACAAGGCTGCAAATACTCTTCCTTAAGGTGGATAGAAAAATTCAAACTTAGAGCAGGAAGGTTCAATTAGAATAGAAAAAAGCAAATCTCATAAGCCTGCTTCATTTGTGGTACGTATGAACCCTATGCAAGGCATTTATTTCAAACGGAGAAGAAAATTTCAACCTACAATGGTTAAGGTAATTATGCATCTACTTCAAATGAGGATGACAACATGCTAGCTACAGTGTAGATGAGTGACTATAAGGCACAAGGGTCAAGCACATTAAACTACTAACTATTCCTAATTGTTCGCTTGATTTCCATGTGCATACAAATGCAAGTCTTCATGGAGTTGCAGCAGCTCTAGCACAACCATGTTCACATAAGGTGGAAAACCTATTGCTTATGCAAGAAAATTACTAACAAACATGGAAGAAATTATAGTACCATAGAAAGAGAATGTTTGGCTATTGTATTTGCACTTCAAAGGTTTTGGTATTGTATTGAAGGAGTACATTTTATTTTCATCCTGTATTGTCAAACAATAATGTATTTCATCAATAGGCCTAGATTGGCTAGAAGGGTTTGATGGTGGCTACTATTCTTTTAGAAATATTACTTTGAGATTGACACCAAGCTAGGTAAACAACATCACATGGCAGACCAAGTGTCGAGGATGGCAATGAGTGAAAGCAAAGATCTACAAGATGTTCAACAAGTATTCATGTGCCTATTATCCAAGAGAAAATGAGAAGGAAAAAAGCTCCAACAAGATTTTCATTGAGCTACTCTTGGATTTGGATTTGGATTTTTTCCATCACAACTCTTGGCCATAAGCTCGAATTAGAGGGCCTTTTGACATACCACAAGAAGAGGAACTACTAGCAAGAATCCATTCCCTTGGGTCTATGGGAAGGAAGCACTCGATCCCTTCAAATTCATCATAAAACAAGTTGAAGCCAAGTTGGTCAGAATTGATCCTCACAATAGGAAACTAGTAGCATTGGAAGAATAAAAGGAAGCAATAATGAAGAGATTGTAGGCGAATCAAGAAAAGTGCAAACCAATTCGTGATAGGTATCTAAGGGCTATTGAAGTGAAGGAAGCATCCTTGGCCTTGATGCATCAAATCTTGCCAATACCCACTAAATTGGCACCTAAATGTGAAGGACCTTATAAAGTGATGAGGATCTTACCCAAATGAGTAATCAAGACGGAAGACTTGAACAGTGAGAAAATGAGCCTTATTAGCATTCATAGGGTGAAGGCATACTTCAATTAAAGCAAGCAAGAGGGATATTACTTTCTATATATACCATAAGATCATTTCAATTTTGTGATAGTATTAATTTCTCATAGGGTAAAGAGTCTTTATCTGTAGCATATGGTGAAAACACATGAAGCATGGATATATAGCATTCTAGTTTTTCCAAAATATATTGCCAAATCGTCTTCATGTAGCTTGTGGTGGGAACCACTTTCAATGACCCTATTGGGCCATATGGAGGCACTCATTCTCTTCCTCCTATTTCCCATCCATTTGGCCATCTTGGCATTGGTGTTCTCTCTTTGGTGACCCTCGACCATTGGGGCTTGGGTCCTCCCTTGAGGTGACCCCTCACCTTTGGGATCTCATAACTACATGACTACAAATGCAATGAATAGAAATTCAATGCATAAGAAATTCAAACATAAAAATGATAGATATGAAGAATAAAAACATCAATGGATGTATCTTCTTCTCCACGTATTTCAAGAACTACATGGAAGCTTGCTCATAGCTTGTGTGCAATCAGTTGTAATCTGTCACACAGTGGAAGTAATGATGGAAGTCATTCTTGCAGCAATCTATGTTTCTTGAATTTCTAGATTTCTCTATATTATTTTTTTTCACTTGTTTGAAAGAATAAAAAAGCGGCATGTCTTATTGCTATAGAAGACGAACCTGCAACCTAAGGTTCATTGTTTGAGTCTTGTGACCATCTGAAACTTCAAAACTCTCGTAAGGAATTGAAACAAGAAGGTACTCTATCCAGAGATGTTTAGACTTTTGGATAAGTATCACCCACACATTAATTTTGATATAAAATAGGGTGGTGTGGGATACAAGATCTTATAATCAGGTTGATGTAGGAAAAATGGTATCATACATCGGACCATGGATGATAATTATCTTTTAGTCCTAGATTGGATCTTGAAGCTAGGTTTGATCCTCAAGAGAATAAAGTCTTCAAAGAAGGAGTTTAATTCAAGGAGGATAAAAGTAGTATCTCAAGATACTTCAAGATAACTTCAAGATAACTTCAAGATAAAGGAAACAAAAGATATGAAGTAAGTAACTTCCAAGATCTTCTTGAAACACTTCAAGATAAAGTGTTGTTAATTTGAAAATATTTCATAAATTTTTGAAAGAAGTTGGACTTTGATTTTGAGTTGATCTTTTCAACCAAGGATTTGATTAACTAAGTCCTTTTGCAAAAGACCAAGGTTAGCCGGTTAGAACAAGATAACTAAATTGAACATCCTAGATAGATATAATGTACAAGAACCTTTTCAATCTTCAAAAGATAATAATTCTAAGTGGACTTATGTATTTGATTTTGCTTCAAGTTATAGCATAAATGATTTCCTAGAGTCCAATATACTCTAGAATAGAAAAGTTAGGAATTGCTCATCAAATTGAAAATTCCCAAAGAACTTCTACTGGACAATTTTCATTTTGAATTTAAATTTGTCAAGTCATAATATGGTTGACTCAAAGAAAGTGGTAAACTTTCTCCTACAGTTTACATAGGATTTTAAACTCATTAGCATAAAGTAGTCCTCTAGTCCATTGAAAAAATCAAGTAACTGTTGGATAAGAATAAACCATTGAACAAACATATAAGTTAGATATTTGAGACAACCAAACGTTAAGTGCTCCAAATCAAATTCAAGTGAATCAAGAGTTCTCAAAGTCTTGTGGGGGATAAGAATCCCACCTTCATTACTAAGTCCATGCACGAGTCATGCCCAGAAATGGACTAGTAATTTGAATCCACCTAGTTCACATGTTTATAACTAGATCACACCTAGTAGAAAACTATTAATCACTACTAAGCAAGGATAAAGGTGATGGAATTTTCCACTTGTATCCTCTCAAGGTAGAGCTTTAATTCTTATGTAGACAACTCTAGATAGGGGTACACAAGATAGATTTATGATGACTTATTGTGATGCCTTCACTAGTAGTGAACGCATTTAGATATAGGCAAAATGTCAACTATGGACTTCTATAAATCACTAGATTGAGTAGTAGAATGTGGGTGGCCATCAAACAAACATTACCCTTTTGCAAATTATATAAGGTCAAATAATTGAATCGAATGGTTTCTAAATAAGATAGGGAATATTAGAAGGACTTAGGTTGTATTAGCATTGCCCCGAATTCCATAAGTGAAGACACAAACAACTCCCTTTCCTTGTAATATCCTCATCATCTATAAACCATGAAGCCTCGTATTCAAGATTCAAGCATCATCTAGTTTGGGATTCCTATGAACAAGGAAATGCATAATTGGTTTGTCATCAAAATGAGGTGCTTTCAAGTACGCAACAGAGTACATCCATGAGCGATGGATATTGAACATATTCTAACATAATCTTCTTTGTTGAAATAGGAGATTTAGACAAAAAGGCTTGAATTACATCTGAAGAACCAAAGGAGCGTCAAGATTTTTCTATGAGAAAATGAATATGGACTCACCTCACCTCTCCCAACCTAGGGAACTATGAAGAAGGTTAAAAGCTCAAATAAAGCCATCATAGTACTTGTTTCCTTACTGAAAACAAGTCAAAATTCTAGGAGATTTACACATATATGATTAAGGGTGTTACATGAAATACAAAGGAATGAATAATCCTATTACAAGTTAACTTATATACACTTATAGCCATAATGGTTTGCTTATCTTCGTATATTCACTTGGTAACACATTCGGTAATTTGTGTTGTGCTCCAAGATTCTTCTTCTTCCTTGTGTTGTTTGCATGCTTCTCTAGACCTCAAACTCCAACAATTGGTATCAGAGCAGGTTTTTGCTTCATGTAGGGTGTCATCAACACCCCTCCAATCAAAGTCTCAAAATCGCATGAAAATTGGAAAGCATACTCAGGGTGGTTAGGAAATCTCAAGGTGCAGACATTGAGCTATTTAGTATATGTTTTATTCTTCACCTTTAATGGATATCAACATAAGAGACATGGAAATCTTAAGTGTAGGTGCAATAGAAATAGGAGTTAGAGACTTGATTAGAAACAATGAGCAATTAGAGTCCTTGAAGAATTGAATATGTGTGCAAACTCATGAAAATATTGTAAGTACATGCTAAAAGATTACTCTCGAACTAAGAACAATAAAAGAACATATGAAGGTTACAAGTAACAAAACTTGAATAGATTTAACGTAATGATGAGCTATTGGGATTCTCATGAATCAGTAATGCTTAATTGGCTTCTCCTCATAATGGGGACCTTTCAAGTATGCAAAATAATGAGGTCCTTTCAAGTATGCTATATAATAAATATATAAACACATAATGTTCTTTGTTAAATTAGGAACCTTCAACCAAAGCCATGAATCACATATCAAGAATGTTCACGCGAGTCAAATGAATGAAGACCAACCTCAAATTAAAACTAAGAAGAAGGTGAAAACATCAATTAAAACCACGATAAGACTTATTTCCTTTGTTAAAACTACATGAAAATTTAGGAACTACAAAGGGATTTATAATCCTATTAGAGGTCAAATAATAAAACAATTATTCTTGATTTGTCTTATTTCTCTTATTTTTTCTATCCTCAATTGATTAAGGTGAACTTTGTGTGATCTTCAAAACAACATAAACATGATCTCCCAAGGCCATTATTATTTTTCTATGTGATGATGATTTTGGTGGAGCTATTGTTCGTAATTCTAACAAGTAATTATGTTTCTTGTACTCAGGTTAGCTCTTCTTCAAATCAATGATCTGCACTTTCTTTCAAAAGTCTTATTAATCATATTGTTTTCTTTACGTATACATCTAATTCTTACACTAAGAGAACTATTTGCTTGAAAGGGTTAGCCAACCTAAAAGTTCCCATGTTATTGTTTGGGGATATTGATATGGTTGTTACTTATTGATATTTGATCAACATCCATGACCTTATTGAAATAACATCCAAGACTAGATTTATTTAGAATATTAGGTAAAAATGGGTGTAATTATGATATTGATAGATTGCATATATTTCTTGTTTCTTCTAGTTTCCTTCATAAGCATTAGCATGTCTTGTGAGGTGAACAAATCCTTTCCTTTGAATAATTACTATCAAGTTAGAATTTACCTTTTGATGGAATTCCCTTATTACAATTTTGGTTTTCCTCATTTGTTTATTACCTTTTAGAGCATGATTGTATCAAGAATAGACATTAACTTGATTCATAAACAAGCTATTAGAATACATTATCTTCTAGATAATATTAAAACTAAGACATTTAAGCTCATTCATAGAAACTAACCCAAGGATGAATTGAAGAATAGGAGACATGTCTCTTATCTTACTTGTTTTCCATAAGAATCCAACCTAGCATTTGTGTGTTGTAAGAAGCATTAACAATATGTGATCTAACAATATGAGGTTTCTTTTAACCAACTACAAATACATTAATAACGAAGGAATACAAGAAAAAAAAGAAGGAGTTATAAAGAAGCCTAACAATCTTGATGCCTTGCAAAAGTTAAAAGCCACTAGAAAGCACCAACAAGCTTCACAATGGCTTGGAGTCAATTTCGTTTAAGCTTGTTTCTCTCTATTAAAAAGACTCTTGATGCTAAGGGGTGGAAGCACTTGGTTCTTCTGATCCTTTCAAACACAAATTCTACGAAAGATTCAATATATCATTCTTATCCTGGGATTTCAAACTTGGTAGAGCATCATTCTCTCCAAATCCTTTACAGGACCTCCCAAATTAGGGCTCACCTCTAGTCTATCCATCAACCAAGCATAATTTACACTCTTATTGTCCAACCCAAATAAAGGAACCTCTTCAGCATGCGAAGAATAGGTGCATAAGGTCCTCGCACCCCGAAGGTATTTTTTTACAACATGGATGGCGTAACAGCTTTGAGCATATATAATATTGGTCCATATTCCCATCTGGGAATTTCGATGCATGAGGATTACTTTCTTAATTTCCAAGAGGAGGTACCAAAGATCATTGAATTTAAGGTTCCATCATATCGAAGTCCAAGTTAAGAACCACTTTCTATTGATCACTTCAAGACATTTTGGTGGTTTCTTAAATCTCAAGATATCTTCAATCCTATTACTGTTTCTACATTTAATACATTTTGGATTAGGCATTTCCTACACTTAACAAGACATATCTTTCAATCTTGCCAAGCATTTATCTTTTGTTTAAAGAGGCACTAGTCCTTGTAGTCAACCATTTGTATATGATCAATGACCTTAAATCTTATCGAAATCCTATGGGGTTGGTACTAGAGATTCTTCCATTGTTGGAACGCTTTGGATGAAATTTTTTTAGCCATTTGGAGGGCCTGGTTTTCAATAAGTGAAATGCTACATATTGGGGACCAAATGGAGTCATTTTTTTTCTAATTCTGCTTGTGCAATTCCAGTTTGTTGAGTACCTAATCCCATGTCTTCCTCAAAGAGACATCAAGCCCAATGAAATACAGAGTTGTCTGACTAAGTAGCTCAAAATGAGCCCCCACGAACCTTGGTCATGAAGAAACTAAGGAGGTGGTTGAGTGATGCATCTCGAGGCATTCTTGTAGTGGTAGTGCATTCTGGTAGTGGTAGTGCTAGATCCCAAGGGAGGGCACGAAATATCTCCCTAGTAAATAGTCAAAAAAATGTGATAAATTTATTAGATGGTCCTCTCACTAAATAGTAACAACTTTTCAAATTTAAAATAAATGAATGGATAATGTCAATCAAGGTATGAGAGTTTCGCTAGATTTTTAAAAACTACATAGCATTTTAAAAAACTACAATGGTACAAAGATATAAAAGGAAATTTAAAAGCTATTTCTTTGTAAACCTGGCTCAAAATTAGAGAAAATTGAAGGAAGGATGGCTTAGAGATATAAGTGAAAAGAAAATAGTCAGTTCACAAGTACAAATATAATTTTCTTTTTGGTTTTTTAAGTGTGTATGAGCTACATAGCTCTTATGCTAAGAAAGGGTCCTTGAACATTTCATACTCATTTCTTGTAATCATTGGTTTTTTAGAAAGCTATTCTTGTCACATAAATGTTTCTCAAAGCTTGTATCTAATCTTAGCATATTGTGAGACAACTAGGCCACAAAGTGAGTAGTGGTCTATCTCTATATGCCTAATGGAGGATATAAGTTGTTTGTCTTGAAGGCATTGGTTCTCCCAGCGGGAGTAACTATTTTGAGTGAAATAACTTGCATTAGCAAGGTCTCTAAGTATAATTGATGTGTGAAAAATCTCATGGGTTCATTCCTCAAGAGTTTAGATAAGAAATTGTCTGTGTGAACAATGGTTTTGTGAGTGTGCTTGTGAGGTCATCCATGCTTCAAGGCTACATTGGGAAGGTGTTTATTTCTCCCATCATTATTAGATGTTTTCAACATACAAAAGCATTCAAAGAGGACAAGGAGAAGCCATTGAAGTATCTTGAAGTAAGGTGAGCTAGTGAATATGAAAGCATCAATATCATCTAATGGGAACTTTTGAGTTACAGAGGTAAAGGCTATTACTATTTCTCACTTCCTCTACATCAAAGGGATCCACAAGAGTGCATTAGAGTTCACCAAATTCAAATATAACACTCAAATCAAGTAATTCGATAAAAATCATTATTAGCCATGGTGGTAGAATCTCTGGCTATAGATTGTCACATAGATGATGTTTACCTAGTTGCATACACTTTGAATGGGCTTGGTATGATGAGAAGTGGAAGGCTTCTACATCAGCTATGTATGTCAAGGATAATGTTCCTAACTTTGAGTGTGTGGCGGCTTTGATGGTGACTAATGAGATGAGTATTGTATGCACAAAGACAAAGGGCAATGAAGCCTAAGGTTTCTATGTAGGTAAAGGTAGACGAAGATCACAAAGGAGCTAGGGCAAAGGAAGAGGTAGACAAGGGTGAAAATCAAATGATGATCGTGATGAAGAACAAGCAAGAAAATACTCTTTGTCAAGCTGGATAGACAAATTCAAATTTAGAGGTGGAAGGCTCAACTAGAATAGAGAAAACCAAATCTCAAAAGCCTACTTCATTGTGGCATATATGGCCCCTATGCAAGGCACTGCTATCAAACACAGAAGAATAATTCAACCTACAATGATCAAGGTAATTATGCATCTACTTCAAATGAAGATGAGAGCATGCTAGCTATGATGCAGATGAGTGAATATAAGACACAAGGGTCAAGCACATGGTACATCAATAGCGCATGTAGCAACGACATGAGTTGCAACAAGAAGTTCTTCTCAAACATGCAAGTGCCATTGATTAAAGGTCATGTGGAAATAGGTAATGACACTCCTAATGCTATTGCACACATAGGTGATGTTATGTTGGATGGATCTCACAAAGCCAAGTGTTTGAAAGATTTTTTCATGTTCACACAATCACAAAGAATCTAGTCTATATGGGGAAACGGTTGAGAGAGGACTTCACGTCAAGTTCAACTAGAAGGAATGTTTTGCGGAAAACCCTAAAAAAGGGTATAGATTGATAGCCAAATGCAAAAAGGTCGGAAGGCTATTCACTTTGGATGTGAAGCCTAGCGTGGACCATACAAGCTTCTTCACATTTGGACACAAGATGGTTGCAAAATTCTGTCTCCCTACATCAAATTGATCTAGAAACAAGTTATTAGAGTATGCACATGTAGAAGAGTAGTTGCCCAAGATTTGTGTCAACATGCAGAGAATTTGAAGGAAATATTTGAACAGTGTTTCAACAGAGGCTTGAAGTTGAACCTTGCTAAATGTCAATCTTCATTCAGAAAAGGTACACTCCTTGGCCACATAATTATTGTCAAAGGGTTAAGTGTTGATTTGGCTAAGCAGCTATGATCCTTTCCATGCCCATTTTGTAGATTCCTAAGGAAGCACAAAGATTTTTAGGTCATTCAAGATACCATAGGAGATTTATAAAAATGTATGAGAAAATAGTTAAGCCTCTATCAACTCCTACAAGCAAGAAGATCCCTTTCTCTTGGAGTTTTAAAGAGGAAAAGCATATAATGAGCCAAAACTAAGGTTTTCTAACGCACCGCTACTAACTATTCCTAATTGCTCACTTGAGTTCCATGTGTATACAAATGCAAGTCTTCATGTAGTTGGAGTGGTTCTAGCACAACCATGCTCACATAAAGTGCAAAACCTATTGGTTATGCAAGAAAATTACTTACAAAGGTGGGAAGAAATTATAATCCCATAGAAAGAGAATGTTTGGCTATTGTATTTGCACTTCAAAAGTTTTGGCATTGCCTTCTAGGAGTACATTTTATTTTCATCTTGGACTATCTAATGTGATAACTTGCATTGACAAGGTCCCTTAGTGTAGCTTATATGAGTGATTAGAGATTCTATGTATGTGTGGAGGAGGCCATCTATTCTTCAAAGCTGCATAGGACATACAAACGCGGGCATTTTGGCACACAAATGCACTCAAGGAAGGGCAAGAATATCTTCTCAGTAAATAGTGACAACAATGCGATTAAGTTATAAGATGGTCCACTTAGTAAAATGCAAACTTTCAAAATGACGAAATAAATAAATGGTTTGTTTCAACCGGAGAGGGACTCAATTCAAATGAACTCTAAGCATATCAGTTTAAATTAAAATGAACTCTAAGCATCACTCAATCCGCTCAGAAAACCAACATAATCGACGAGGTGTCCGAAGGTCAGTGTTTGTGTGTGTGTGAGAGAGAGAGATAGAGAGATGAGAGCGAATATTGTATTCAACGTTTCTTCAGAATAATCGAGGTGTCCGAAGGTCAGTGTTTGTGTGTGTTTGTGTGAAAGAGAGAGAGAGATAGAGAGATGAGAGCGAATACAAAGAACTTCAACGTTTCTTCAGAATACAAAGAACTTCACGAAGTATGGAAACATTCAACCGCAAACCACAGACAAAACGTATTGAAATACTGAAAATGGGCCGGATCGCTAAATGGAAGCTCAACATGATCTTCCTCGCTAAATGGAAGCTTAAAATATTTGTTCATAATATACATAAAGATATAGTGTGGGAAGGTGCGAGAGAGAGAGAACAAACACATTCCCTCAGAACATACAGAAACATATCGTGTGGGAAGGTGTGTGTGTGAGAGAGAGAATATTGTATTGGACATTTCTTCAGAATATACAGAAGATCACGAAGTATGGAAACATTCCATTCAGCTAACTGCAGAAGGTATTATCTGTTTCTTTGACCTAGTTATTCCTTCCGGAAACCGCAAAGCGCAGAAAAGATGATTAAGCTCCTTCCGCATCTGCACCGAAGTGTGCGCGACTGTGAGTCTCTCGTGACTCCTAGTCGAGCGGAAGCAGCAGCTGTATCAAGATCAGCTGCTTTGCCGTATCGCTTAATGGACGCTTAACATGATCTTCCTTAGAACTTTCATCCTCGCTTGCCAAACAGTCATGGTTCGTGGTACAGTTTTCGACCTTATCTTCCTTAGAACTTTCATCCTCGCTTGCCAAACAGTCATGGTTCGTGGTACAGTTTTCGACGCTTATCTGCTTTGCTGTCACTCCGCATGCTGCGTTGAAGGTGCCCACGTCTGGAGCTGTCTACCAGGGACGCGGTTAAAGAACGGAATCCGTCCATTGCTCACTGATGCTTGCGTCGCGAGAAAGAGAGAAACACAGAGCCAGGCTCGGATTTGCGATGTATGTTTAAAACGTCGCCCAAGTGCTCAAAAGGGACTAATAGACCCAGTTCCGACGAGCTGCTTATGTAGGTCGGACTAAAAAGGAGACTTGTAGTACGTATTCGCGGCCAAACGCAAAAGTGAGTCCGTATGTTAGTTATGGTATTATACAAAAGGACGTCACATTTTCATTTTTTAAAATTAAGTTGATCTATACTGTTTTTTAAAATTTGTTGGGAAATCGCATCTTCATGTCTCTCAAACAAAACAGCTTAAAACCCTTTTCAACATAGAAGTTGGATATGGACTCCTCACAGTACTATGTCGAAAACTAAAGTATTTTTTAATGTTAAAAGCATTATTTTGGCATGTTTCCATCTTCTTTTTGCTTCATAATAATTATAATATGTCTTTCTCAGAATACTAGAGGTTCTTCCATGCATGCTATCTCTTGCTATTGATGTTTTAATGTCCAACTGATGTACATTCCAACCATGATGAGTTGCAAGTGCACAGATGCTCTGAACAATAGTCATACGGCATGCAGGTGCAAAGGTCTCATCAAAATCAATGCATCTTTCTTGTGCATAACCCTTTGCAACAAGCCTAGACTTATACCTGTCAATTGTACCATCCGATTTAAGCTTGTATACCCACTTAGTGCCAATGGCCTTCTTGCCAAGAGGCAAGTCACATGAAGACCAAGTACTATCCTTCATTATAGCATCATATTCAGATTGCATAGCAGCCATCCAATTTTCCGAATTTTGTGCTTCATCAAACGAAAGAGGCTCATTCTCATCACAGAGACTAGATCCAACCATAGCCATAGCAAGCTGATGCAAAAGAGGCACTAGGAGAGCTTGAACGAGTATGATATGATAGAGGTGCATGTAATTTGTTGTCATGCAAGGTCTGCACTATCCATTTTGGCATAGTTCTTGCCTGCTCAATATTAGCTCTCTCATCAATAAGTGCATCATGTACATCAGCATCAGAAATGGAATTATCTGCACCATCACATGAAACTTGCAAAGGTTGAGAAGTTGCCTCATTAGGACCAGCACTAGACTCTCCACGTGTAAAAAGAGGCACCAAAGTATCATACATGTCTTTGGAGCTAATAGATGTCTCCTTAGTACATGAAAGCAATGCTTGAATAGCATCTTCCACAAAAACAACATCACGGCTAACCATAATGCATTTAGTCTATGGATGATAGAGACGATAACCTTTACTTTCAAAACCGTACCCAACAAAAATAAATTTTACTGCTTTATCATCCAACTTTCTGCGATGTTGTTCAAACACT
Source organism: Ceratopteris richardii (assembly GCA_020310875.1). Taxonomy (NCBI): domain Eukaryota; kingdom Viridiplantae; phylum Streptophyta; class Polypodiopsida; order Polypodiales; family Pteridaceae; genus Ceratopteris; species Ceratopteris richardii. The sequence continues at coordinate 80,967,313 of CM035433.1, forward strand.
AATGTATATGCCAAACAACCATAAACATGCAGATGAGGAACAGATGGCTTGTGGTCATGTCAAGCCTCATATGGAGTGATAGACTACAATGCTTTAGTGGGACACCTATTCAGTACATATGTTGCACACATGACAGCCTCAAGTCAGAAACTATCTGGTAAAGCCTGACTCTTGACCATACACCTCGGCATCTCGATGAGTGACCTATTCTTTCCTTCAGCAACTCCATTCTGTTGAGGTGTATATGGCACTATACACAGGTGTTTTATCCCACGTTAAGCCAAAAATGCATTAAAATGAGAAGACATATATTCCCCCCCTCGAGCAGAATGGAGGGTACCCATTTTACATGCTGATAGATTTTTAGCCAAAACCAAAAACTGTTTGAAGCACATGAATACTTCGGACTTTGCCTTCAACTGATATACCCATGCATGCCTGGAAAAATCATGGATGAAAGTCACGAAGTAAATGTAATTCCCAAAAGAAGGTTTCTGCATAGGCCCATAGACATCACTATGTACAAGCTGCAATTTCTGAGTAGCCCGAACTGAACCATCTTTTGGAAAGGATGAACGCTGCATTTTGCCCAAAATACAGCTTCACAAACATGTTTTCGAGGTGCCTCAAGATTGGGCAAAGAGGACACCATTTCAGATTTTTTGCAGGCGTAGCACACTAGCAAAATTCAGATGACCAAAGCATGCATGCCAAAGCTTTGCATCTGACATAGCGTGAGAATCATTTACTGCACATGCCAAATCATTTAGAGATCTTTCATAGTCTATGAACTTATACAGCCCATGACATAAAATGCCAGAAGCCATAATCACATCGCCATTTAACAGATCATGAACTGTACACCTGTCATCAACAAATTTCACAACCAAGCCAATCTTGGCTAATGCAAAAACTGATGACATGTTATTCTTGATCCCTAGAACAAATAAAGCATCTGACAAAGTGAAAGAACTACCATCAGTAGTAGTCAAAATGATCTTACCAACTCCCATAACAGGATAAGAGGAGTTGTTGGTGCATGTAACAGTATTCCCTGTAGGGGCAGGCTCGAGTGAAGAGAAGAAACTGTGCTGTGAGGTAATATGTTTGGTCACCCCACTATCAAAACACCAAACATGAGAGTCTACTGCAGACATGCAGTGCTCATGAGAAGATGGGTCAAAACTACAGAGAGTAGTAAACGCCCATTCTTCTTCCTGCACAAGATTAGCAGACTCTGTTTTTGGTGAACAGGCCTCTACAACAATCATTCCAGCCTCTTTCTTCTTTGCCTCTTTAGCAGCCAGTTTTGGATAGTTCTTTATGATATGATCATTCCCTTTACAGTACTTACAAAATAACTTCTGCTTTTCTGATTTCTTCTCATCTTTATCTTCCTTCTTTGAATATGCTGAATTAGCAAATTTCTACTTACTAGTTGAAGAGCTCCATTTTCCTTTGCCCTTCTAACTAGCCAGTAAAGCTTGATCTACAACTCGCATAATGGGCCTCTTCTGCGTGGACTGATCTTCGTGCAATAGAACAGAGACTAACTCCTCAAATGATAAGGCATTTTGATTGCCTTTCATCATCAACTGAAGATTAGAAGCAAAACTATGATATGAATTAGGAAGACCATTCAGAACGGTGTGCACAAGTGAGCTATCTGGTATAACCTCATCAACAGAAATCATTTGTTCCTTCAATTCTTTGATCTTCGTTAGGAAATTGTCCATAGAATCACCTCCATTCATGTGCTCACTCTCTAACTGTTTTCGGAGGTAAGAAACATGAGCCTCATTTCTAGCTTGGTAAGCAAATGTGAGGAATAATGGCACGTTTGATAGACAAAGCTATCAATGCATGTGTCTGGGCATCTCTGCCATCCTAGCGAATCTGCTCTACAGTAGGTGGAGCAGAAACTGCAGTAGGAATAGGAATATGCAGAATATCATCATCTTCGACACCTTCTGCATCAGCTTGAGTACCTGCAGTTGTAACAGTTGCAGGCATGATAGGACAGTTTTTAACAACCTACACAACGTTCCATAGTCCTTTTGCAACCAACACATGTCACATAATATAAGCCCATAACGGGCAGTTGGTACCATGCAACTTATCCTCAACAGCCAACATACAGAATACATCACTGCTTTCAGCCATGGCCGATGACTAAAATACCTTGATATAGAAAATTGACTCTATCTCAAAAAGTTGAACAAAATTGCCCAGACGAATTCCACTAGACGAGTAGCAGACTTCGAGACGCCTATACTAGCGAATAAAAACTGGTATACACCTTTGGCACAAAAAGACGAAATAGCCTACACAAGCACTACAATAGTGCATTTGCAGGCCTAAACGAGCTCAGATCGCTATTTCCGCACCACAGAGTGAAGCCGTTTTGATCTCGAAAACATGCTGAGTATGCTCACCAACATTCGTGTGATTTTGAGACTACAAGTGGAGGAATGCCAACGACGCACTAGATGAAACGATGACCTGCTCTGATACCAATTGTTGAAGTTAGAGGTCTGTAGAACACGCAAACAACACAAGGAAGAAGAAGAAGCTTGGAGCACAACACACAATACTGAATGTATTAATAGAGAATGTACAAAGATACATAGCCCATTAGGGCAATAGGAGTATATACAAGCCAAGGGATAAAAACCTCCTAAAGAGGGAAAAAAGTGCCTCGGCAGTCCTAGTGTGTTCACACACATCACTACCTAAATATATCAACAGTACATGCTAAAAGATTAATCTCAAACTAAGAATACCAAAAAGAACATATGAAGGGTACAAGTAATAAAACATGAATAGATTTAAGGTAATGATGAGCTATTCAGAGTGCCCTTAACAAGGTTATGCCTAATTGGCTCCTCCTGATCATGACGTCCTTTCAACTATGCAAAAGAGTGCCCTCAACAAGCTAATGCCTAATTGGCTTCTCTTGATCATGACATCCTTTCAACTATGCAAAATAGTACATCCCTGAGCGTTAGATAAATAACATATACGAACATAATTTTGTTTGTTAAATTAGTAACTTCAACCAAAATGTATGAATTAGAAAGAAGCCTTACCATCTTGATGCCTTGCAAAAGCCAAAATCCCCTAGAAAGCACTAACAAACTTCATGATGACTTGATCTCCTTCATGCAAGAGCCAGTTTCTTTTACGCTTGTTTCTCTATATTAAAAAGACTGTTGATGCATGAAGGGGTGGAAGCTCTTGGTATTTCTGATCCTCTTAGACACAAATTCTAGAAAAGATGCAATAGATCATTCTTCTTGTGGGATTTCGGACTTGGTAGAGCATCATCCTCTCCAAATCATTTGTAGGACATCCCTTCCAATACCATTCCAAAGGGCATGGGAGTATCCAAGCACCTCCCAAAGTAGGGCTTCCCTCTAGTTTATCCGTCAATGAAGCATAATGTACACCCTTATTGTCCATCCCAAATAATGGCACCTCTTTGGTGTGAGAAGAATATGTGCATAAGATCCTCACAGCCCCAAGGTACTTTTCACACCATGGATTGCACAACAAGTTTGAGCATATTGAATATTGGTCCATATTGCCCTCTGGGGAATTCAACACATGAGAATTACTTTCTTGATTTCCAAGAGTAGGTATCAAAGATGATTGAATTTAAGGTTCCATCATATACAAGACCAAGTTAACAACCACTTTCTGTTTATCACTTCAATACATTTTGGTGGTTTCTTAAATCTCAGGATATCTTCAATCCTATTACTAGTTTTCCATTTAATACATTTTGGATTAGGCACTTCCTACACTTAAGAAGGCGACTCTTTCAATCTTTCCAAGCATTTATCCTTTGTTTAAAGAGGCACTATTCCTCGTAGTCAATTATGTGAATCAGATCAATGACCTTAAACCTTATCAAACTCCTATGGTTTTAACCGTAGATTTTGGAAGATCTTTGTGGGAACAACCATACAAATATGTAAAAGAAAATTTAAAAGCTATTTCTTTGTAATTGTGGCTCGAAATGTGAAGAACTCGAAGTATGGATGGCTTAGAGAAATAACAAAAAAGACAATATTCAGTTCACAGGTACATGGATAAATTAACTTTTTAAGTGTGTATGAGGTCGATAGCTTTTAGTGTGCTAACTAAAGATCCCTTATCATTTCGTACTCGTTTCTTCTAATAATTAGTTTATTAGAACCCTACTCTTGTCACGCTAATATTTCTCAAAGCTTGTATTTAATCTTTGCATATTGTGAGACAACTAGGCCCATAAGTGAGTAGTGGTCTATCTATGTATGCCTAGTGGTTCTCCTAGGTATCAAGACTACTTTGAGTGAAATAAATTGCATTAGAAAGGTCTCTAAGTATAATTGATCTGTGAAAAACATCATGGGTTCATCCTTGGAGAGTTTAGATAAGCGATTATCTCTGTGAATAATGGTTCTGTAAGTTTGCTTGTCAGGCCATCTATGCTTCAAGGTTGCATAGGGGAGTTGCTTATTTCTCCCATCATGGGTCTCAGATATTTTCAAGATACAAAGGCATTCAAGTAAGATGAGGAGAAGCCATTGAAGTAACTTGAAGGAAGGAGAGGTATTGTATCAAGTTCAAAATCACACACCAAGCAAAGGAAAGTCACGTAGTGAATATGAAAGCATCAATCTCATCTATTGGGCATTTTTGAGTTATAAAGGTAAAGGATATTCTCACTTCCTCTACATCAAAGGGTCCACGAGAGTGCATTACAGTTCACCATATTCAAGTATAGCACTCAAATCAAGAAGTTGGATAACAATGATTATCAGCCATGGATGTTTAGAATCTCTAGCTATAGGTTGTCATGGATGATTGTATCCTAGTTGGGTACACCTTGAATGGGCTTGGTATGATGAGAAGTGGAAGGCTTCTACATCATCTATGTATGTCAAAGATACTCTTCCTAACTTTGAGCACGTGGTGGCCTTAATGGTGACTAGGGAGATGGTTTTTGTAGGCTCAAAGACAAAGGGCAATGAAGCCCAAGCTTTCCATGTAGGTAAAGGCTAAGAAAGAGGAAGGAGATAGCGTAGAGGAGGAGATACACAAGGGTGAAAATCAAATGGTGATTGTGATGAAGAACAAGTCTCCAAATACTCTTCATCAAGATGGATAGAAAAATTCAAAGTTAGAGCAGGAAGGTTTAGCTAGAATACAAAAAACCAAATCTCAGAAGCCTGCTTCATTTGTAGCATGTATGAACCCTATGCAAGGCATTTATTTCAAATGGAGAAGAAAATTTCAACCTACAATGGTTAAGGCAATTATGCATCTAATAGCATGCTAGCTACAATGCAGATGAGTGAGTATAAGACACAACGGTCAACCAAATTACACTACTAACTATTCCTAATTGGTCCCTTGATTTCCATGTGCATACAAATGCAAGACTTCATGGAGTTGGAACAGCCATGTTCACATAAGGTGGACAATTTATTGCTTATGCAAGAAGATTACTAACAATCATGGAAGAAATTATAGTACCATAGAAAGATAATGTTTTGGTATTGTATTTGCACTTCAAAGGTTTTGGTATTGTATTCAAGGAGTACGTTTTATTTTCATCCTGTAATATCAAACAATAATGTATTTCATTGATAGGCCTAAAGTGGCTAGAAGGGTTTTATGGTGGCTACTATTCTTTTAGAAATGTTTCTTTGAGATTGACACCAAGCTAGGTAAAGAGCATCACATGGCAGACCAAGTGTCAAGGACGGCCATGAGTGAAAGCAAAGAGCTACAAGATTTTCCACAAGAAGTCACGTGCCTATTATCCAAGAGAAAATGAGAAGGCAAAAAGCTCCAACAATATTTTAATTGAGCTACTCTTGGATTTGTATTTTCACCATCATAACTCTTGGCAATAAGCTCATATTAGAGAAATTTGGGCCTTGTGACATACCACAAGAAGAGGCACTACTAGCAAGAATCCATTCCCTTGGGTCTATGGTAACGAGGCACTAGCTCGCTTCAAATTCATGATCATAAAAGAAGTTGACGCCAAGTTGGTCAGAATTGATCCTCACATTAGGAAACTAGCAGCATTGGAAGAATACGAGGAATCAATAATGAAGATAGGTATCTAAGGCCTATTGAAGTGAAGAAAGGATCCTTGGCCTTGATGCATCAAATCTCGCCAATACCCACTAAATTGGTACCAAGTGTGAAGGACCTTATAAAGTGATAAGGATATTACCCAAAGGAGTAATCGAGATGGAAGACTTGAAGAGTGAGAAAATGAGCCTTGTTAACATTCATAGGGTGAAGGCATTCTTCAATTAAAGCAATCAAGAGGGATATCACTTAATATATATACCATAAGATCATTTCAATTTTGTGATATTATTAATTTCTCATAGAGTAAAGAGTCTTTACTTGTAAATGAAGAGAAAGGTTGCACCGAGATGGTGAAAACACTTGAAGCAGGGATCTATAGCATTCTAGTTTTGCCAAAATATATTGGCAAATCATCTTCATGTAGCTTGTTGTTGGAACCACTTTCAATCACCCTATTGGGCCATATGGAGGCACTCATTCTCTTCCGCCCATTTTGCATCCATTTGGCCATCTCGACATTGGTGTTCTCTCTTTGGTGACCCTCGATCATTGGGGCTTGGGGCCTCCCTTGAGGTGACCCCTCACCTTTGGGATCTCATAATGTATGGATAATGAATGATGAGATGTTCTCCGAGGAATTATGGAAGATAGAAAGGAAGAATGTGCAAAAGCCATTAAGAATTGAGAAACTCCTTTCCTTGTGAAAGTATAGGAGGTCCATGATAGCTTGAGAGATTAGAGCAACCCCAACTTTGTCTAAAATCACTAGAGAAAGGTGAGTAATTAACCTTGTAAGGCATTTGAGGTGAAAGTTGGGCTTGGACACTTTTGGAAAGAGGGGACCCTTGGGCTTGGATAATTCTAGAGAGAAGTGTTGGAGTTAGATGTCTACGAAAGCACGTGAACAGCACAAGGAAGAAGAAGAAGCTTGCAATATAACACACAATACTGAATGTATTACCATTAGAATGTACAAAGATAAGTAGTATGTTAGGGCAATAGGCGTATATACAAGCTGGAAGAAAGAAACCTCCTAAAGAGGGAAAAAAGTGCCCCGAAAGTCCTAGAGTGTTCACACACATCACTACGTAAATATATCAACAAATCCTTTGTGGGAGTGATGCAATGAACAAGGATCTCACACTCATGTATAAGGAAGTGCCAAGCTATTTGGAATCAATCCACAAAAGGAAGTAAGCCCAAAGCTTTGTGAAAAGCTTCAAACTTCTCCCTAGGGAGACTCTTGCATGGGCACATATGCCAAGCTCATCTCCCCAATAGAGAACCTTTTCATGACATAATGATAATGCTCCTCAATGTGCTTAGTGCATCTAAGGAACACAGGGTTCCTCGCAACTGCCAATGCGCTTTGATTGTCATTGAAGATGGTGGTGGTAGAAGACTGACCAACAAGAGCAAACTATACCCAACAAAAATACATTTTATTACTTTATCATCCAATTATTTGCGATGTTGTTCAGGCACTAATGCATATGCCAAACAACCAAAATATGCAAATGAGCAACAAATGTCTTGTGACCATTTGAAGCGTCATATGGAGTGATAGATTATAGCGCTTCAGTGGGGTACTTGTTAAGTACATATCCTACACACATAACAGCCTCAAGCCAAAAACTATGTGGTAAAGCCTAACTCTTGAGCATACACCTCGCCATCTCCATGAGTGACATGTTCTTCCATACAGCAACTCCATTCTATTTAGGTGTATATAGCATCGACAGTGTACACTGATGTTTTATCCCATGTTCAGCTAGAAATGCAGTCAAAAGACATATATTCCCTCCCTCGATCTGAATGGAGGGTTCCCATTTTACATGATGATAGATAAATACTTCGGACTTTGCTTTCAATGGATATACCCATGCATGCCTGGAAAAATCATCGACGAAAGTCATGAAGAAAAGATAGTTTCCAAAAGAGGGTGTTTGCATAGGACCACAGACATCAACTTTAAACAAGCTAAAGTCTGTGAGTAGCTTGAATTGAAACGTCCTTTGGAAAGGAGGAATGCTGCATCTTACCCAAAATACAGCCTTTGCATACATGCTTAGTAGGCACCTCAAGTTTGGGCAAAGAAGACACCGCTTCATAATTCTATAGTTGTAGCAAACTAGCAAAATTCAGATGACCAAAGTGTGCATGCCAAAGCTTTGCATCTGACATAGACTCAGAATCATATACTGCACATGCTGAATCATTCATAGATCTTTCATAGTCTATGAGCTTATACAGCCCCCAATATAAAATGCCAAAATAAAAAATGAGAACAGAATTTGACATATCATGAATTGTGCATCTATCATCAACAAATTTCACAACCAAGCGAATCGTGGCTAATGCAATAACAGATAACATATTTTTCTTGATCCCTAGCACAAATAAAGCATCTGCCAATGTAAAAGAACTACCACGAGTAGTAGTCAGAAAGATCTTACCAACTCCCATGATAGTATAAGAGGATTTGTTGATGCATGTAACAGTATTCCATATGGGGGCAGGCTCTAGTGAAGAGAAGAAACTGTGGTGCAAGGTAATATGTTTGGTTGCCCCACTATCAAAGAACCAAAAATCTCAGTCTATTGCAAACATGCACTACTCATGAGAAGATGGTTCAAAACTAAAACATTAGTCAACGCCCATTCTTCATCCTACACAAGATTAGCAAACTCTATTTTCAGTGCAGAGGCCTCTGCAACAACCATTCTGGCCTCTTTCTTCTTTGCCTCTTTAGCAACCACTTTTTGATAGCTCTTAATGACATGATCATTCGCTTTACAATATTTGCAAAACAATTTCTGCTTTTTTTATTTCTTCTCATCTTTGTCTTCCTTCTTTGAATGTGCAGCATTTGCATATTTCTGCTTACTGATAGAAGAGCTCCATTTACCTTTGCCCTACTGACTACCCATGAAAGCTTGATCTGCAACACACATAATAGACCTATTCTTGCTAGACTGCTCTTCCTACAACAAAATAAAAACTAACTCTTCAAATGTTAAGGCATTTGGATTGCCTGTCATCATCAAATGAAGAGTAGAAGAAAAACTCTGATATGAGTCAAAAAGACCATTCAGAACAGTCTCCACAAGTGAACTGTGAGGAAGGACTTCATCTACACAGATCAATTGTTTATTCAAATCCTTTATCTATGTCAGAAAACTGTCCATAGAATCACCTTCATTCATGTTCTCACTCTCTAACTATTTTCAGAGGTAAGCAATATAAGCCTCATTCCTAGCTTGGTACAATGTGGTAAGAGTATCCCAAGCATCCTTAGTTGTTCTACAATAGCGAATGTGAGGAATAATGACACGTTTAACAGACAAACTTATCAATGCATGTGTGTGAGCATCTCTGCCATCCCAACAAATTTTTTCTATAGTAGGTACAACACAAACAGTAGCACGAACAGAAATCTATAGAATATCACCATCCTCAACACCATTTGCATCAGCTTCAGTATTTGTATTTATAGTACCTATATTCACAGGCGTAATAGGAGGTCTTTCAACACCCTCCACAATATTCCATAGTCCTTTTGTGACACATACATGACGCATCATATAAGCCCACAATGGGTAATTAGTACCATCCAACTTATCCTCAACAGCAAACATATGAAATACATCACTGCTTTTCAACCATGGCCACTAACTAAAATAACCTGATGCAAAAAAGGTGATTGTATCTTAAAAATTTGAACAGAACTACCCTGACAAGTTCTACTAAAATTGTAGCAAACTTTGAGATGCTTATACCAGCGAACTAAAACTCGTATATATCTTTGGCCTAAATAGACAAAATAGCCTACAAAAGCACTACAATTGTGCATTTGGCGGCCGAAACGAGCTGAGATTGTGATTTCAGCACCACACAATGAAGTTATTTTGATGTCTGAAAGAACTTGAGTATGCTCACCAAATTTTGTGCGATTCTAAGACTAAAACCGGAGAGGTGTCAATGATGCCCTAGATGAAGCACCGACCTGCTTTGATACCGATTATTGGAGTTAGACATCTGTGGAAGCACATGAATAACACAAGGAAGAAGAACAAGCTTGGAGCACAACACACAATACTAAATGTATTACCACTAGAATGTACAAAGATAAGTAGCCCATTAGGGCAATAGGAGTATATACAAGTCTGGGGAAAGAAACGCCCCAAAGAGGGAAAAACGTGCCCCGACAGTCCTGGAGTGTTCACACACATCACTACCTAAATATATCAACAAGAAGACACCCTCTTTCCCGACTTGACATCATGTTTAACGATTAGTAGGCGACTAGTTCACCTTTGATGGTGATTAAGGTGACTTTCATGGAAAGGGAGAGAGGGACGACCCAAAGCCCAACACAACCACAATACCCCATCATGGGTGACCCGAGGCCTAGAGCAACCTGATATCTCATCATGGGTGACCCCAAGCTTAGGATGCTCCAATATCTCATTTGGGTGACACAATATCTCATCATCGGCGACTTAAGGATAATTTAAGGAGATTATGGTTCATGACCATCAATAGGGGCATCTTTTTCTTGATACAAGGCGACTCCATCTAGGGGGTGACCCAAGTACAAAGCGACCCCACCTCATAGGTGCAACACCTAATAAGGATGAATTTTCAACTTTATCATGGGTAACATATCATCAGGAGAATCATAAGGAGAATTGAGCAATATGAGAGTTATGGAGAGAGATCTATATCAAGGCAATGTCTTGCATGGACACTATAATGACCATCTAGCGAGTCCTCTAGTAAGAGCATCAAGGGGCAACTAATGTTTTTTGAGCATCAAGGAGGAGACCTTAATTGGCATGATGCTAATTAAGGTGATGATTCCAATTCCTCTTCGAAAGGAAACTATGTCTCCTCTTGAAAGGCAACTTTGTCCCTATTGCAATTCATCCAATCTATCTCCAAATATGACTAATGGGTTTGACTGCATTCGTCCCTATTCAGATTCATTGTTTTAGGAAATCCCTCCAAATTTGTTGGGAGATGGTCTTGCAAAATTATCTTGGGAGGCTAGAACAAAAATCATCTTGAAACCTCTTGCAAATTTGCCTTGCGAATTCTGCTACACATTCACATACCAAATTATCGTCACCAAAATGCAAAGCTCTATGCTATCCAAGAGATACACTTATTATTTGATTGCATGACCATTTTGGAGCTTGTATAATTGGATCTTTATTTGTTTAAGCTTATGGAGGAAATTCATGAGCATAAAAGATTCTCTTGCATGATATGAATGCTTGGAAAGAGACATAGAGGGAGAGGGAGAGAGAGAGGGGGAGGGAGAGAGAGAGAGAGAGAGAGAGAGCGAGAGAGAGAGAGAGAGAGAGAGAGAGAGAGTTAGATCTGTCTACTGCTATTATGGCAATTGTGAGTGATGGAGACTTTGAATAATTAGGGAGAGAGAAGTAGAAAAAAGAGGAAAATCGATGTTGTAATGTAGAGAGATAGAGAGTTGGATACACATAGGTGGATATGGAAAGATACCTCTCATGAATCAAGTTAGGAAGATCAAGATGTTTGTTTTAGGAATTCAAAAAAGTTCATAATGTTGGCAATTGTAACAAAGAAAAGGAGTTTCTCGGATACATTGTTGGGAAAGAGAAGACTAGGCATGCAGAGAAGAGACGACATGGAATTCTAGTAAAAGTTGGAGAGAGAGAGAAAGAGAGAGAGAGAGAGAGAGAGAGAGAGAGAGAGAGATTTCTCACTATCTACTATGTATAGATTAGGAGGTAGAAAGAGAGACAAAGGGAGTGAGAGAGAGAGAGAGGGAAAGAAAGAGATAGATAGAGAGAGAGAGAGAGAAAAAAAAAGGTAGAAGTTAAGGTATAGAGCACATACATTCTTAGATTCTTGCTCCCAATCGAAGTTTGTTGTAGATTCTAGGCACCATAGAAAGAGATGATTTTAGGACAGAGAACTTAGAGAGAAACCGCCTACTAAAAATCAAAGGTGATGTTGTAGATGAGAATGCAACTAAACGAGAGGGATTACATAGGATTTTTAAACTCATTAGGATAACGTAGTCCTCTAGTCCGGTGAAAAAAGCAAGTAATTGTTGGATAAGAGTAAACCATTGAACAAACATCCAAGTTAGATGTTTGAGACAACTAAACATTAAGTGCTCCAAATCAAATTCAAGTGAATCAAGAGTTCTCAAAGTCTTGTGAGGGATAAGAATCCAACCTTCGTTACTAAGTTCAATGCACCACCCATGCCCAGAAATGGACTAGTAGTTTGAATCCACCCAGTTCACATGTTTGTGCGCCAATCGCACCTAGTAGAAAACTATGAATCACTATTAAGCAAGGATAAAGGTGATGGAATTGTCCACTTGTATCCTCTCAAGGTAGAGCTTTAATTTTTATCTAGAAAATTCTAGATGTGGGTACATAAGATAGATTTGTAATGACTTAGTGTGATGCCTTCACTAGTAGTGAATGAATTTAGATATAGGCCAAAGGTCAACTATGGACTTCTACAAATCACTAGATAGGGTAGTAGAGTGTGGGTGGCCATCAAACAAATATTACCCTTTTGCAACTTATATTAGGTCAAATAATTGAATCGAATGGTTTATAAATAAGATACAGAATATAAGAAGGACTTAGGTTGTATTAGCACTGCCCGGAATTCCATAAGTGAAGACACAAACAACTCCCTTTCCTTGTAATATCCTCATCATCTATAAACCATGAAGCCTCGTAATCAAGATTCAAGCATCATCTAGTTTGGGATTCCTATGGAAAAGGTAATGCATAATTGGTTTGTCATCAAAATGAGGTGCTTTCAAGTATGCAACAGAGTACATCCATGAGTGATGGATATTGAACATATTATAACATAATCTTCTTTGTTGAAATAGGAGCTTTAGACAAAAAGGCATGAATTACATCTGAAGAATCAAAGGAGCATCAAGATTTTTCTATGAGATGAATGAATATAGACTCACCTCACCTCTCCCAACCTAGGGAACAATGAAGAAGGTTAAAATCTCAAATAAAGTCATCATACTACTTGTTTCCTTACTAAAAACAAGTCAAAATTCTAGGAGATTTACACATATATGATTAAGGGTGTTACATGAAATACAAAGGAATGAATAATCCTATTACAACTTAACTTATATACACTTATAGCCATAATGGATCGCTTATCTTTGTATATTCACTTGGTAATACATTCGGTATTTTGTATTGCGCTCCAAGATTCTTCTTCTTGCTTGTGTTGTTCGCATGCTTCTCTAGACCTCAAACTCCAACAATTGGTATCAGAGCAGGTTGTTGTTTCATGTAGGGTGTCATCAACACCCCTCCGATCAAAGTCTCAAAATCGCATGAAACTTGGAAAGTATACTCAGGGTGGTTAGGAAATCTCAAGGTGCACACATAGAGCTATTTAGTATATGTTTTATTCTTCACTTTTAATGGATATCAACATAAGAGACATGGAAATCTTAAGTGTAGGTGGATAGAAATAGGAGTTAGAGACTTGATTAGAAACAATGAGCAATTAGAGTTCTTGAATTGAATTGAATATATGTGCAAACTCATGAAAGATATTGTAAGTACATGCTAAAAGATTACTCTCAAACTTAGAACACTAAAAGAACATATGAAGGTTACAAGTAACAAAACTTGAATAGATTTAAGGTAATGATGAGCTATTGGGATTCTCATGAATCACTAATGCTTAATTGGCTTCTCCTCATAATGAGGACCTTTCAAGTATGCAAAATAATGAGGTCCTTTCAAGTATGCTATATAATTAGCATATACAAACATAATGTTCTTTGTTAAATTAGGAACCTTCAACCAAAGCCATGAATCACATATCAAGAATGTTCATGGGAGTCAAATGAATGAAGACCAACCTCAAACTAAAACAAAGAAGAAGGTGAAAACATCAATTAAAACCACGATAACACCTTTTTCTTTTATTAAAACTACATGAAACTTTAGGAAATACAAGGGGATTTATAACCCTATTAGAGGTCAAATGATGAAACAATTATTCTTGATTTGCCTTATTTCTCTTATTTTTTCTATACTCAAGAGATTAAGGTGAACTTTTTGTGCTCTTCAAAACAACTTAAACATGATCTCCCAAGGCCATTATTATTTTTCTATGTGATGATGGTTCTGGTGGAGCTATTGTTCGTATTTCTAACAATTAATTATGTTTCTTGTATTCAGGTTAGCTCTTCTTCAAATCAATGATCTGCGGTTTCTTTCGAAAGTGCTATTAATCATATTGTTTTCTTTACGTTTACATCTAATTCTTGCACTAAGAGAACTATTTGCTTGAAAGGGTTAGCCAGCCTCAAAGTTCTCATGCTATTGTTTGCGGATATTGATATGGTTGTTACTTGTTGATATTTGATCAACATCCATGAACTTATTGAAATGACTTCCAACACCGGATTTATTTAGAACATTAGGTAAAATGGGTGTAATTATGATAATGATAGATTGCATATATTTTTTCTTTCTCCTATTTTCCTTCATAAGCATTAGCATGTCCTATGAGGTGAACAAATCATTTTCTTTTAAAAATTACTATCAAGATAGAATTTATCTTTTTATGGATTTCCCTTATTAGAATTTTGGTTTTCCTCATTTGTTCCTTACCTTTTAAAGCATGATTGTATCAAGAATAAACATTAACTTGGTTCATAAACAAGCTATTAGAATATATTATCTTCCAGATAATATTAAAACTAGAAATAGTAAGCTCATTCATAGAAACTAACCCAAGGATGAATTGAAGAATGGGAGACATGTCTCTTATCTAACTTGTTTTCCATAAGAATCCAACCTAGCATTTGTGTGTTGTAAGAAGCATTAACAATATGTGATCTACTCGTCTTTATCAATGATCTGATTATGGGGACGTTTCTTTTAACCAACTTCAAATACATTAATAATGAAGGAATACAAGAAGAAAAAAGAAGGAGATATAAACAAGCCTCACGATCTTGATCCCTTTGCAAAAGTGAAAAGGCACTAGAAAGCACCAACAATTGGAGCAAATTTATTTTAAGATTCTTTCTCTCTATTAAAAAAAGACTCTTGATGCTTGAAGGGGTGGAATCTCTTGTTTCTTCCAATCCTTTTGGACACAAATTCTAGGAAAGATTCAATCACTCATTCTTATCTCCAAATCTTTTGCAGGACCTCCCAAAGTAGGGCTTGCCTCTAGTCTATCCATCAATCAAGCATAAGGTACACTCTTATTGTCCACCCCAAATAATGGCACCTCTTTAGCATGCGAAGAATAGGTGCATAAGGTCCTCACACCCCGAAGGTATTTTCTCACACCATGGGTGACAACAACTTTCAGCATATTTAATATTGGTCCATATTCCCATCTCGGAATTTCGATGCATGAGGATTACTTTGTTAATTTCCAAGAGAAGGTACCAAAGATCATTGAACTTAAGGTTCCATCATATCGAAGGCCAAGTTAAGAACCACTTTCTATTGATCACTTCAAGACATTTTGGTGGTTTCTTAAATTTCAAAATATCTTAAATCCTATTACCTTTTCTCCATTTAATACATTTTGGATTAGGCATTTCCTTCACTTAAGAAGACATATCTTTCAATCTTGCCAAGCATTTGTCTTTTGTTTCAAGAGGCACTAGTCCTTGTAGTCAACTATTTGAATATGATCAATGACCTTAAATCTTATCGAACTCCTATGGGCTTCGTACTAGAGGTTCTTCCATTGTTGGAGTACTTTGGATGAAATTCTGTTAGCCATTTGGAAGGCCTTGTTTTCAATTAGTGAAATGCTACATATCGGGGACCAAATGGAGTCATTTTCTCTAATTCTACATGTGCAGTTCTAGTTTGTTGAGTACCTAATCCCATGTCTTCCTCAAAGAGATATCAAGCCCAATGAAATAAAGAGTTGCCTGACTAAGTAGCCCAAAATGAATTTAAATGAATTTTAAGTAGAAATATTTTAACCATACGTTTCAGAAAATCAACAACAAAGGTTTTGGAAGATCTTTGTATACACAATGGTACAAAGATATAAAGGGAATTTAAAAGCTATTTCTTTGTAAACGTGGCTCAAAATTTGAGGAACTTGAAGTAAGGATGGCTTAGAGACATAGCTGAAGAGAAAATAGTCATTTCACAAGAATAAAGATAATTTTCTTTTTTTACATCAAAGGGATCCACAAGAGTGCATTAGAGTTCACCATATTCAAATATAACACTCAAATGAAGCAGCTGGATAAAAATAATTATTAGCCATGGAGGTCTAGAATCTCTAGCTATAGATTGTCACATTGATGATGTTTACCTAGTTGCATACACTTTGAATGGGCTTCGTATGATGAGAAGTGGAAGGCTTCTACATCAGCTATGTATGTCAAGGATAATGTTCCTAACTTTGAGTGTGTGGCAACCTTGATGGTGACTAATGGGATGAGTATTGTATGCACAAAGAAAAAGGGAAATCAAGCCTAAGCTTTCTATGTAGGTAAAGGTAGACGAAGATCACAAAGGAGCTAGGGCAAAGGAAGAGGTAGATAAGGGTGAAAATTAAATAATGATCGTGATGAAGAACAAGGAAGCCAATACTCTTCGTCAAGATGGATACACAAATTCAAAGTTAGAGGAGGAAGATTCAACTAGAATAGAGAAAACGAAATCTCAGAAGCCTGCTTCATTGTGGCATATATGGCCCCTATGCAAGGCATTGCTATCAAAGAGAGAAGAATAATTCAACCTAGAATGGTCAAAGTAATTATGCATCTACTTCAAATGAAGACGAGAGCATGCTAGCTATGATGAAGATGACTGAATATAAGGCACAAGGGTCAAGCACATGGTACGTCAATAGCGCATGTAGCAACCACATGAGTTGCAACAAGGAGTTTTTTTTTTTATATAAAGGAAGTTCGGCAATTGCCTACTCTCCCGGACTTGAATTAAATAAAGAAAAGTACAAGAGAAGGGGACTAGTGCCCACGGGACCCCCCAAATCCCACAAAGCAGGGGAAGCTTTTACAGAGCTTAGATGACATAACAAAGAAGGTTAATTACCCTCTCATCACCCTCATGTGGGGCCCACGTGGGTTTAAGCTTGTTATCGATCAAAAGGAGTACTTGATGATGCCTAAAGGGGGGGGATTTTTTACAGTTGACAATCCTTTTGCCAAGGAGGAACAGCGATTTCTCAATTGACCACTCCTTGGGGGAGTCACCGAAGTTGAAAGCACATCTTTCCCGCCAGATTTTCCATAGGACCTCCCCTCTGATGGCGTTCCAGAGAGTCGCGGAACAGCCGATCGCTTCTCCCAGAAGGGCCTGCTGCCAACTTAGACGTTTTTGAAGTCTAATTCTCTTTCCAACCACCTGCCAGAGTCTGTTGGAGTTGGGGCAGGTAAAGAAGATGTGTGAGACATCTTCGATAGACCGGTGGCAGCGCTTGCACCAGGGGGGGATACCACAAATTTTGCTAGCCTTAAGGTTGGTCCATATTCCATGATGAAGGATTTGCCATAAGAGGACAAACTTTTTGATTTGGCACCACTTTTTGTTGAGGTTAGCCTGATAGAAGATTGTTTCTTTGATGTTCGGGACTTTTGATAGCTATTCCCATTGTGCCATTTGAGACCAAGCGAGCTCGACATGTCGTGTCCCATGAGAAGGCGAACTTTGTGTCGGTCCCAGGCGAGGCATCTGCTTTGCAATGTGTTCCATTCTTCATGCGAAATGTTTATGCTAGGATCAATATCCTCAAAGTTGATCCAGCGGTTGGTGCCTTGTTTCCAGAGATGTTTCCATTTTTTGAAGCCTTTGTTCCATAGCTTCTTGGCATTTTGAATGTTCCAAGGTTCCACACTCCGGATGCCATGGATCGGGAACCAGATAGAGTCGTTTTGTCTGATACCGACAGCCCACTTCCAGTCTTCACTTATTCTTGTGAAACTTTTGACTTTATTCCAACTCTTCCAAAGGGAGCACACCAGATTAGAGCCTTTCGGGAAGACGGGGATCGGGGAAAACAGCAAGGTCAAGATGTCAAGATTCTTCCAATTTGGGAAGCCCATGAGTGCCAACTCATTTTTGATTCTGAAGATCAGCTTGGCCCACGAGGCCTCCCCGTTGCACCAAGCCCTAATCATCCACTTGGCCGAAAGTTTGTTAGCCATGCACCCAATGTCCAAGATACCTAGTCCCCCACTATCTCTATGGCTGGTGCAGATGGACCACTTGATTTTAGGCACCCCCCTCCTATTGTGGTCGCCCGTCCAAAGGAAGTTTCTACAAATACTATCCAGTTTGGACAGATCATGCTCTTTCGGTCTCCAACAAGAAAGGAAATAAATGGTAGATGATAAGAGGAACGTGTTGATAACCATAGCACGACCAGCGAGATTGATTTGCATACCTCTCCAATAGTTAAGCTTGTTTTCGAGTTTGGCAAGCACCCAGTTCCATCGCTGTTCCATAGGCACGCCGAACCCCAAGGGAATCCCAAGAAGCCGAAAGATTTGGCCCTGCGGAATGATTTGACAGCCATGAGCAATGAGAAGGTCGGGCTGTGACCCACCAATAGCTCTAAAGGCGGTCTTAGAGTGGTTGATTATGGATCCAGATGCTTCACAAAAGGTAGTAAGGCACTTCCAGAACGTCTCAAGGCTGGTACTATCATTGTGCACAAAGGCGTTCATATCGTCGGCAAAAAGTCTCATGTTGATCTGACTGTGGTCATGCGGCAACCGAAGGCCTTTAATGTTACCAGCTTCCACCTGATGCTCAACCAGCCTGCTAAGCCCTTCTGTGGCAATGGCAAAGAGAAGGGGAGCCAATGGGCACCCTTGTCTGATAGATCTTCTAAGTTTGATCACCTTTGACAGATTTCCATTAATGTTAATTTGGGTCGATGCGTTTCCGAGAAGGGTCGCGATCATCTTGGTGAATTTCTGACTACATCCAAGATCTTGTAGCGACTGTAGAATATAGTCCCATTCTAGCCTGTCGTAGGCTTTATCAAAGTCGATCTTGAGGAAAACAACTTCTTGTTTAGACTCATTTGCAAATTCAAGACCTTCCCAGATATCTATAATGGTTTCCAAAATTGACCTGCCTTTGATGAAGCCTTTTTGATCCTCGCTTAACCCCGCTCTCAAGTGGCAAGAGATTCTGTTGGCAATGACTTTGGCGATGATCTTGTATCCTGTTTGGAGCATTGTAATGGGACGCCAGTTCTCTATTCTGTTCTTTTCCCCTTTTTTGTGTACTAACTTGATAATGCCGTTGTTGAGAGAAGAAGGAAGCGCGCCAAACTTGAGTGCCTCTTGCCAGACCAAACGAAGAGGGGTGGCAACCACCAGCTTGAAGGATTTATAGAACTCATTAGTGAGCCCGTCGGGTCCCGGGCTTTTACCTGAGGGGAGGGCATCAATGACCTCAATGATTTCGGCTTCAGAGATAGCGGCATGAAGAAGAGAGTGAAGGTTGGGTGGTATCCTGTGGGGGGAAACCCTAGATATGGCAGCCATACAGTCCCTTCTATGGTGGGAGAGGGGGTTTGAGGTCCCCAGGAGTCTCGTGAAGTGCCCTTCAATGATCCCAAAATTATCTTCTTCCGTATTGCATACATTGCCATTTGCGTCTAGCAATAAGGGGATCGATTCTCTGTTGTGTTTCCTTTTGAGGATACGGCACATCTCTTTGGTGGGTTTGTCGGCTTTGCCAGCCCACCACTCCTTGAAGAAAATTTGCAAATTTTTCCTTTGTATCTCTTCCTCGTATCTCAGCATCGCTCTGATCTTTCGAAGACCTTTCTAGGCTTGAGATTTTCCTTTGTTCACTTCCTCCTCGAGCCGCCAGAGTCTATGATATAGAGCTTCTCTCCAAGCCCGCCGCACAGTCTCAAGCATCTTCCTGGATCTAATCATGATCTGTCGTGACTTATCGACCGCACTTCTCCAGCACTTGGCTGGGGACAAGCCAGAGGCGAAGGCCTCCTTCCACACATCAGAAATTTCTTGATGGACGGAGGGGAGAGAGAAGGAGGGCACACTAGCATGGAACCACGGAGCCTTACGGATCTTGGTGGGGGGTTGAAAAGTGATGACGATCGGGTAGTGATCGGAGATGGTGAGGTCGGTGCATTGCGAAAGGGAGGGGTGGCCCCACAGATGGTTAAAACTCTGAGAAATGTAGCATCTATCAAGTCTAGCTTTCCTCAGGTCCTCGCCTGCTTGGAGATTCGACCAAGAAAAGCCCTTCGAGTCTTTGAATTCGACCAAATCCAAGTGTAGTTTAGTTCTGTCCCACGTTTCTTTCTCCCGACTATCGATGACCCTGCCCTTGCCCATCCATCTGTCCATAGGGTCCTCAACCATGTTGAAGTCACCACAAATAATTAGGTTGTGGGGGAGCGAGTCCAAGGAGGCCCAAGTGTTAAGTCTCTCTAACTCCCCGTTAGGGGCATACAAAGAAACTAAGGTGAAACATAAGGGAGCACCGAAAGAAACAGCTATCCATCGATGGCAAACATCTTCAGTGGAGTTCTCAAGCTTCTCAAACCAGCGTTGATTAATACCGATTACCGTTCCGCCGGACCCCCGCTGATGCGCCGTTGAAATCCAAACATGGGTCGAGGAGACATGTCTCAGCCGTTTCTAGAGGTCTTCTCCATCAATTTTAATCTCTTGGATACATATAAAATCTGGGTTTAGGCTAATGTCGCGAAGCCATTGACCAATGATGGTCGCTCTTGAGGGTCAGTTAGCCCTCTAGCATTTAACGATATGATGATCATTGTCGTTGTAATCCCTCTTTGCGGGAGGGAGCTTTGTCCTTTCTTTTCTTGGGTTCATCTTTCTTTTTCGCTCGGATCGGATCCCGAGTTAGCAATAGGTTCTTGTGGGGGCTTTTCCACGGTAACTCCATGGGTTGTTTTCCTTTGCGGGATGTCTCCTGCTGGGAAGAACAGGGTACCGTTTCCAACTCCGTTTCCGGAATAGTCGATCCGATGATGGAGCTTTCACTATCCATGTTGTCTTCATTGCTAGTGGTAAAGCCGTCTTCTTTGCTTGTAGTGTAACCCTCCTGCAAGGTTTCTTTACTGTCAGGGATCTCTAGGCCTTTGACGTCGGTGTCCGCCTCGAGTTGGTTCCCACCAGGGTAGTCAAACTCATTGATTTCCTTTTCCAGATTGCAATACAAGTTGCTGGAGGGGGTGACTGACTTGTTGTTACGCTCAGAGGTTGCCCTAGGGCTTCTTTTCCTTCTTCTTCTGACTTCGGTGAACCCGTCTGTATCAGCTTCTAGATTAAGGGGACCCTTGTATTCCTCTACTCCATCTTGAGCCTTTTTGGGGGCTTCGTGATTTCGCTTGCTTTTACGTCTCAAAGGGCAATCTTTGATCCTGTGCCCTTGTTGGCCACAACGAAAGCACGCGTTGGGAAGGTTTTTGTAACTGATGTCTTGCTCCCATACATCCCCTTCGCCCAAGTCCAGCTTGATCTTCGATGGAAGTGGCATACTGAGGTCAGCCTCGACACAGATTTGAGGGTGCCACCTAGCGTTGAACGAGTGTCTTGCACCTGAGACCACCAATGTCCTCGCGAGAAGCCAACGGCTTGCCGATAGGAGAGACGATGCGCCACACGAAGTTGTACAAGAAGTATGGCAAGTTAGGGAGCTCAACCCAGAGAGGGTACCGAAGCGACTTCGACTTGTCGGGAGTAAAATTAGGGGACCATCTGAAAAGGCACAGGGTCGCCCGGCCGAGTTGCCAAGTTCCGACACTAAGGGCTCGAAACGCCATACCTTCATTTTCAAAGACTAGCAGCAAGTGGCTTGCCGGTAAGAACTGACACTTACAAACAACTAGTCTGCGGGGGAACCACTCGTTGCGGAGCCACTGTCGTACAGTTTCGAGCGGGGGCCTAGGGCCGAACATTTGGCCGACGAGACAAACTTTCTTGAGCTCCTCCTGAGTTGACAAGATTGCGGATCTATTGAGGGAGACCAAGGGGGGTTCAGCACACTCGAAGGCCCCTAGGACGGCACAAGAGCCCCCCTCCAACAAAGAGGCCAGGTTATCGGTCTCCCCGGAAGGAAGGGCCAGGTTACTTCTCACAAGAGAGGGGGACGCCAAATCCATGACAATAGAGGGACGCCCCGAACTCACACAGCAGCGATCTTTCTCACGTCGAATTCTTAATCATCATGAGAAAAGGTTTAATCCACCTTAAAGAGTCTTCTTTTTTGAATCTTTTATCTCTTTTATTTTTTGTTTTTTCGTTTTTTTTTCTTTTTTTTCTCTTTTTTTCTTTTCTTTTTTTTCGAATTTGGCTAGGCACACGCGAATCACGAGCTTTCAAACAAGAAATCACGAACTTTTAAGCAAAAGAACCCCGGTTTGTATTTTCTTTCTTTCCCTTTTTCTCTTTTTGGTTATTGCACGAAAGGAGGCTCCACCACCACGTGGCCAATACACAAGGGAGGGGCCAGACGACCAATGACCTGGGAACCTAGGGGCCACACGATACTGAGCACCAAGGGGCGATAGGCCGAAACCATAGGGCATGGACGATACCACAGGCCCTACAAGCTGTGGGGTTCCGGTCGTGTGAGCTGTGAGCCGGGTATCGCTGAATACCGGAGACTTAAATGGTGTCGACGCGCGAGACGATATGTGTCTGCCTGAATACTTTTCAAATCCTCTGTGCAGACTCCTTCAAACTTGAGCGCATTTCGGCGCATCGTGCTTAGCAGTAGGCAAGCTTTCCATTGAAGCTTCAGATGTTCTCGTCACAGAAAACCCGTCAATCTGATTTGATCTCCTTCAAACTTGAGCGCATTTCGGCGCATCGTGCTTAGCAGTACGCAAGCTTTCCATTGAAGCTTCAGATGTTCTCGTCACAGAAAACTTTCTCTCATTCTTTAGTTGTTGCAGAAAACTTTCTCTCATTCTTTAGATCTTTGCAACAAGGAGTTCTTCTCAAACATGCAAGTGCCATTGATTAAAGGTCATGTGGGAATAGGTAATGACACTCCTAATGCTATTGCACACATAGGTGATGTTATGTTGGATGCATCTCACAAAGCCAAGTGTTTGAAATGTTTTTTCATGTTCACACAATCACAAAGAGTCTAGTCTATATGGGGAAATGGTGGAGAGAGGACTTCAAGTCAAGTTCAACTAGAAGGAATGTTTTGTGGAAAACCCTAAAGACGCATATAGATTGATAGTCAAATGCAAAAAGGAGGGAAGGCCATTCACTTTGGATGTGAAGCCTAGAGTGGACCATACAAGCTACTTCACATTTGGAAACAACAAGGTAGCAAAATTTTGTTCCCTACATTAAATTGATCTAGAAACAAGTTATTAGAGTATGTATATGTAGAAGAGTAGTTGCCCAAGATTTGTGTCAACATGCAGAGCATTTGAAGGAAATACTTGAATAGTGTTTCAACACAGGCTTGAAGTTGAACCCTTCTAAATGTCAAACTTCATTCACAAAAGGTACACTCCTTGGCCACATAATTATGGCCAAAGGGTTAAGTGTTGATCAGGCTAAGGTAGCTATGATCCTTTCCATGCCAATTACGTAGATTCCTAAGGAAGCGCAAAGATTTTTAGGTCATGCAAGATACCATAGGAGATTTATAATAATGTATGAGAAAATAGTTAAGCCTCTTTCAAGTCCTACAAGCAAGAAGATCCCTTTCTCTTGGAGTTTTAAAGAGAAAAAGCAGTTAGAGCGGTTCTAGCACAACCATGCGCACATAAGGTGCGAAACCTATTGGTTATGCAAGAACATTACTTACAAAGGCGGGAAGAAATTATAGTCCCATAGATTGAGAATGTTTGGCTATTGTATTTGCTCTTCAAAAGTTTTGGCATTGCCTTCTAGGAGTACATTTTATTTTCATCTTGGACTATCTAATGTGGTGACTTGCATTGACAAGGTCCCATAGTGTAGCTTATATGAGTGATTAGAGATTCTATGAGTGTGTGGAGGAGGCCATCTATTCTTCAAGGCTTCATAGGACATACAAACGTGGGCATTTCAACATACAAATGCACTCAATGAAGCCGCCTAATCAAGTTCAGTGATGAATCTTAGGCCCCAAGGAAGGGCAAGAATATCTTCTCAGTAAATAGTCACAACAATGCGATTAAGTTATAAGATGGTCCACTTAGTAAAATGCAAATTTTCAAAATGACTCAATAAATAAATGGATTGTTTCAATCGGAGAGGGACTCAATTCAAATGAACTCTAAGCATAACAGTTTAAATTCAAATGAACTCTAAGAGTGACTGAATCCGCTAGAAAACCAACATAATCGACGAGGCGTCGGAAGGTCAGTGTTTGTGTGTGTGTGTGTGTGAGAGAGAGAGAGAGAAAGAACGAGAGATGAGAGCGAATATTGTATTCAACGTTTCTTCAGAATACAAAGAACTTCACGAAGTATGGAAAACGCAAACCACGGACATAAGGTACTTCCGCATCGCTAAATGTACTTCCGCATCGCTAAATGGAAGCTCAACATGATCTTCCTCGCTAAATTGAAGGTTAAAATATTTGTTCATAATATACAGAAAGATATGGTGTGGGAAGGTGGGAGAGAGAGAGACTGAGAGAGAGAACAAACACATTCCTTCAGAACATACAGAAACATATCGTGTGGGAAGGTGTGTGTGTGTGAGAGAGAGAGAACAAACACATTCCCTCAGAACATACAGAAACATATCGTATGGGAAGGTATGTGTGTGTGAGAGAGAGAGACAGAGAGAAACCGAGAGAATATTGTACTGGACATTTCTTCAAAATATATAGAAGATCACAAAGTATGGAAACATTCCATTCAGCTAACTACAGAAGGTATTATCTGTTTCTTTGACCTAGTTATTCCTTCCGGAAACCGCAAAGCGCAGAAATGATGATCCTGAAAACCTTGAAATGCTCGTTCACAAAAGATTTCAACTCCTGCAAAGCTCCTTCCGCATCTGCACCGAAGTGTGCGCGACTATGAGTCTCTCGTGACTCCTAGTCGAGCGGAAGTAGCATCGCTTAATGGACGCTTAACATGATCTTCCTTAGAACTTTCATCCTCGCTTGCCAAAAAGTCATGGTTCGTGGTACAGTTTTCGACCTTATCGGCTTTCCTGTCACTCCGCATGCTGTGTTGAAGGTGCCCACGTCTGGAGCTGTCTACCAGGGAGGCGGTTAAAGAACGGAACCCCTCCATTGCTCACTGATGCTTGCGTTGCTAGAAAGAGAGAAACACAGAGACAAGCTCGGATTTGCGATGTATGTTTAAAACTTCGCCCAAGTGCTCAAAAGGGACTAATAGACCCAGTTCCGACGAGCTGCTTATGTAGCTCGGACTGAAAAGAAGACTCATAGTACAAAAAATAGATCAACTAAATTTTGAAAAAAGAAAAAGTGAGTCTGTATGTTAGTTATTTTGGACTAAATTTTGGACGAGATACTAGAATCCCTCAAGTAGAAAATCTCCTGTACTTTTAAGTTAGCTCGAACCATGTATATCCAAGGAATCATCAATGATTCTTAACTCTTGTAATTACCCTAATAGGTTCCAGTCCACCGTGCATGCGAGTGTCAGGCCATCGGAATATTATTTAGAAGAATAATTGTAATTAAGAAAAGTCTTGCACTGAAAGGGTATCGTGCAAAACGTTCTAACATTTTCCTAGTTAATAGGAGCAATGTGTGGGAGAGAGGACAGAGGCATCGATGGACTATCTTGTCTGGGCGATCCGCTAGAGTTGATTCTATCGCAGATTATTGAAATTGTGGTGTCATCTGTGTTGTTAAAGAGTCAGTATTAAATGAATAAGGTATTGCGTTAACAATTAATTGTTTAGAGAATGAAGCGCAATTATAACAGTAATACTAAATTAATAATAGAAGTTCTGCGCATGTGGTTACGGTGATTGTTAAGACGTTTTTATGCGCTGAAAGTAGTAGTTGAATCTGTGGTAATAGCTAGAAGCTAATTAGTGACTAGGAAAATACATAAAGGGCCTCTGTATTACAGACCCCTGACCATCCCAAGCACCCACGTATAGACTCATTAATAATTTAGAATAACCATAGAAGATTAACAAGGTGCTTTCAAGTATGCAAAATAGTACATCCATGAGCGCTAGATAATTAACATATACAAACATAATTCTCTTTGTTAAAGTAGTAACTTAAACCAAAACGTATGAATTAGAAAGAAGCCTAACCATCTTGATGCCTTGCACAAGCGAAAAGCCCCTAGAAAGCACTAACGAACTTCACGATGACTTGATCTCCTTCATGCAAGAGCCAATTTCTTTTAAGTTGGTTTCTCTATATTAAAAAGACTCCTGATGCCTGAAGGGGTGGAATCCCTTGGTGCTTCTGATCCTCTTAGACAATAGGAAAGATTCAATAGATCATTCTTCTCCTGGGATTTCAAACTTGGTAGAGCATCATCCTCTCCAAATCTTTTGTAGGACATTCCTTCCAATACCATTCCAAAGGGCATGGCAGTAGCCAAGCACCTCCCAAAGTAGGGCTTCCCTCTAGATTATCCGTCAATCAAGAATAACATACACCCTTATTGTCCATCCCAAATAATGGCATCTCTTTTGCATGAGAAGAATAGGTGCATAAGGTCCTCAAACCCCCAAGGTAATTTTCACACCATGGATGGCACAACAACTTTGAGCATATTCAATATTGGTCCATATTCCCCTCTTGGGAATTCAACACACGAGGATTACTTTCTTGATTTCCAAGAGTAGGTGTCAAAGATCATTGAATTTAAGGCTCCATCATATACAAGACCAAGTTAACAACCACTTTCTATTGATCACTTCAATACATTTTGGTGGTTCCTTAAATCTCAGGATATCTTCAATCCTATTACTATTTTTCCATTTAATACATTTAGGATTAGGCACTTCCTACACTTAAGAAGGCAACTCTTTCAATCTTGCCAAGCATTTATCCTTTGTTTAAAGAGGCACTAGTCCTTGTAGTCAACTATGTGCATCATATGAATGGCCTCTATGGTTTTAACTGTACATTTTGGAAGATCTTTGTGGAAATAACAGTACAAAGATGTAAAAGCAAATTTAAAATCTTTTTCTTTGTAAATGTGGCTCGAAATGTGAAGAACTCGAAGTAAGGATGGGTTAGATACATAACGGAAAAGACAATATTCACTTCACAAGTATAAGGATAAATTAATTTTCTAAGTGTGTATGAGTTGAATAGCTCTTAGTGTGCTAAATAAAGATCCCTTATCATTTCGTACTCGTTTCTTCTAATAATTAGTTTCTTAGAAACCTACTCTTGTCAAGTAAATATTTCTCAAAGCTTGTATTTAATCTTTGCATATTATGAGACAACTAGGCCCATAAGTGAGTAGTGGTCTATCTATGGATGCCTAGTGGAGGATAGAACTTGCTTGTCTTGAAGGCATTCGTTCTCCTAGGTATGAGTAGCTATTTTGAGTGAAATAACTTGCATTAGCAACGTCTCTAAGTATAATTGATGTGTGAAAAATATCATGGGTTCATTCTTGGAGAGTTTAGATAAGTGATTATCTGTGTGACTAATGGTTTTGTAAGTGTGCTTGTGAGACCATCTATGCTTCAAGGTTGCATAGGCAAGTTGCTTATTTCTCCCATCATCGGTCTGTGATCTTTTCAAGCTATAAAGACATCCAAGTAAGATGAGGCTCAAAGACAAACGGCAATGAATCCCAAACTTTCTATGTAGGTAAAGGCTTAGAAAGAGGAAGGAGCTAGCGTAGAGGAGGAGGTACACAAGAGTGAAAACCAAATGGTGATCGTGTTTAAGAACAAGGATGCAAATACTCTTCATTAAGATGGATAGAAAAATTCAAAGTTAGAGCAGGAAGGTTCAGTTAGAATAGAAAAAACCAAATCTTAGAAGCGTGCTTCATTTGTGGCACGTGTGAACCCTATGCAAGGCATTTATTTCAAATGGAGAAGAAAATTTCAACCTACAATGGTTAAGGTAATTATGCATCTACTTCAAGTGAAGATGACAACATGCTAGCTACAATGCAGATGAGTGACTATAAGACACAAGGGTCAAGCACATTAATCTACTAACTATTCCTAATGCAAGTCTTCATGGTGTTGGAGCAGTTCTAGCACAACCATGTTCACATAAGGTGGACAACCTATTGCTTATGCAAGCAAATTACTAACAAACGTGGAGGAAATTATAGTACCATAGAAAGAGAATGTTTGGCTATTGTGTTTGCACTTCAAAGGTTTTGGTATTGTATTTACGGAGTATGTTTTATTTTCATCCTATATTGTCAAACAATAATGTATTTCATCAATAGGCCTAAAGTAGCTAGAAGGGTTTGATGGTGGCTACTATTTGTTTAGAAATATTACTTTGAGATTGACACCAAGCTAGGTAAAGAGCATCACATGGAAGACCAAGTGGCAAGGATGGCCATGAGTGAAAGCAAAGAGCTACAAGATGTTCCACAAGAATTCATGTGCGTATTATCCAAGAGAAAATGAGAAGGCAAAAAGCTCCAACAAGATTTTCATTGAGCTACTCTTGGATTTGCATTTTTCGAATCACAACTTTTGGTCATAAACTCGTATTCGAGAAAATTGGGCCTTTTGACATACCACAAGAAGAGGAACTACTAGCAAGAATCCATTCCCTTGGGTCTATGGTAAGGAGGCAATCGCTCCCTTCAAATTCATCATCATAAAACAAGTTGAAGCCAAGGTGCTCAGAATTGATCCTCACAATAGGAAACTAGAAGCATTGGAAGAATAGAAGGAAGGAATAATGAAGAGATTGCAGGCGAAGCAAGAGAAGTGCAAACCAATTCGTGATAGGTATCTAAGGGCTATTGAATTGAAGGAAGGATCCTTGACCTTGATGCATCAAATCTTGCCAATACCCACTAAAGTGGCACCTAAGTGTGAAGGACCTTATAAAGTGATGAGGATATTACCCAAAGGAGTAATCGAGATGGAAGACTTGAAGAGTGAGAAAATGAGCCTTGTTAACATTCATAGGGTGAAGGTTTACTTCAATTAAAGCAAGCAAGAGGGATATCACTTACTATATATACCATTAGATCATTTCTGCAATTTTTTGATATTATTAATTTCTCATAGAGTAAAGAGTCTTTACCTGTAGCAAATGAAGAGAAAGGTTGCACCGAGAATCTGGTGAAAACACTTGAAGCGTGGATCTATAGCATTCTAGTTTTGCCAAAATATATTGCCAAGGCACTCATTCTCTTCCTCCCGTTTCCCATCCATTTGGCCATCTTGGCATTGGTGTTCTCTCTTTGGTGACCCTCGACCATTGGGGCTTGGGGCCTCCCTTGAGATCACCCCTCACCTTTGGGATCTCATAACTACAGGACTACAAATGCAATGAATAGAAATTCAATCCGTAAGAAATTCAAACATAAAAACGATAGATATGAAGAATAAAAACATCAATGGATGTATCTTCTTCTCCACGTATTTCAAGGACTCCATGGAAGCTTGCTCATAGCTTGTGTCAATGAGTTCTAATCTATCACACAGCGGCAGTAATGATGGAAGTCATTCTTGCAGCAATCTATATTGCTTGAATTTGTAGATTTTTCTATATTATGTTTTTTACTTGGTTGAAAGAATAAAAAAGTGGCATGTCTTATTGCTATAGAAGACGAGCCTACAACCTAAGGTTCTGCATTTGAGTCTTATGGCCATCTGAAACTTCAAAACCCTCGTAAGGAATTGAAGCAACAAGGTACTATATCTAGAGATGTTTAGACTTTAAGATAAGTATCACCCACACCTTAATTTGGATATAAAATAGGGTGGTGTGGGACACAAGATCTTATGCTTAGGTTGATGTAGGAAAGATGGTATGGTACATCGGACCATGGTTGATAATTATCTTTTAGTCCTAGATTGGATCTTGAAGCTAGGTTTGATCCTTAAGAGAATAAAGACTTCATAAAAGGAGTTTTTTTCAAGGAGAATAAAAGTAGTATCTCAAGTTACTTCAACATAACTTAAAGATAAAGGAAATAGAAGATATGAAGTAAGTAACTTCCAAGATCTTTGTGAAACACTTCAAGATAAAGTGTTGTTAATTTGAAAATATTTCATAAATTTCTGAACTTTTCAACCAAGGATTTGATTGACGAAGTCCTTTTGCAAAAGACCAAGGTTAGCCGGTTAGAACAAGATAACTAAATTGAACATCCTAGATAGATGTTATGTACAATAACCTTTTCAATCTTCAAAAGATAATAACTCTAAGTGGACTTATTTATTTGAGTTTGCTTCAAGTTATAGAATAAATGATTTCCTAGAGTCCAATATACTCTAGAATAGAGAAGTTAGGAATTGCTCATTAGATTGAAAATTCCCAAAGAACTTCTAGCTCAAGTCTTTGAGAAAACTATCCCAAGCTAGACAATTTTCATTTTGAATTTAAATTGGTCAAGTTATAGTATGGTTGACTCAAAGAAAGTGGTAACCTTTCTCCTACAGTTTACATAGGACTTTTAAACTCATTAGGATAAAGTAGTCCTCTAGTTCGGCGAAAAAATCAAGTAATTGTTGGATAAGAGTAAACCATTGAACAAACATACAAGTTAGATATTTGAGACAACCAAACGTTAAGTGCTCCAAATCAAAATTCAAGTGAATCAAGAGTTCTCAAAGTCTTGTGGGGGATAAGAATCCCACCTTCGTTACTAAGTCCATGCACCAGTCATGCCTAGAAATGGACTAGTAATTTGAATCCACCGAGTTCACATGTTTGTCCCTAGATCGCACCTAGTAGAAAACTATGAATCACTATTAAGCAATGCTAAAGGTGATGGAATTGTCCACTTGTATCCTCTCAAGGTAGAGCTTTAATTTTTATCTAGACAACTCTAGATAGGGGTACACAAGATAGATTTATGATGACTTAGTGTAATGCCTTCACTAGTAGTGAACGCATTTAGATATAGGCCAAAGGTCAACTATGGACTTCTATAATTCACTAGATAGGGTAGTAGAGTGTGGGTGGCCATCAAACAAATATTACCCTTTTGCAACTTATATTAGGTCAAATAATTGAATCGAATGGTTTCTAAATAAGATAGGAAATATTAGAAGGACTTAGGTTGTATTAGCATTGCCCCGAATTCCATAAGTGAGGACACAAACAACTCCCTTTCCTTGTAATATCCTCATCATCTATAAACCATGAAGCCTCGTATTCAAGACTCAAGCATCATCTAGTTTGGGATTCCTATGAACAAGGTAATGCATAATTGGCTTGTCATCAAAATGAGGTGCTTTCAAGTATACAATAGAGTACATCCATGAGTGATGGATATTGAACATATTCTAACATAATCTTCTTTGTTGAAATAGGAGTTTTAGACAAAAAGGCATGAATTACATCTGAAGAATCAAAGGAGCGTCAAGATTTTTCTATGAGATAAATGAGTCCGTCTCATCTCACCTCTCCCAACCTAGGGAACTATGAAGGAGGTTAAAAGCTCAAATCAAGCCATCATACTACTTGTTTCCTTACTAAAAATAGGTCACAATTCCAAGACATTTACACATATATGATTAAGGGTGTTAAATGAAATACAAAGGAATGAATAATCCTATTACAAGTTAACTTATATACACTTATAGCCATAATGGGTCGCTTATCTTCGTACATTCACTTGGTAATACATTCGGTATTTTGCGTTGTGCTCCAAGATTCTTCTTCTTCCTTGTGTTGTTTGCATGCTTCTCTAAACCTCAAACTCAAACAATTCATATCAAAGCAGGTTGTTGCTTCATGTAGGGTGTCATCAACACCCCTCCGATCAAGGTCCCAAAATCGCATGAAAATTGGAAAGCATACTCACGGTGGTTAGGAAATCTCAAGGTTCACATATAGAGCTATTTAGTATATGTTTTATTCTTCACCTTTAATGGATATGAACATAAGAGACATAGAAATCTTAAGTGTAGGTGCAATAGAAATATGAGTTAGAGACTTTATTAGAAACAATTAGCAATTAGAGTCCTTGAAGTGCATTGAATATATGTGCAAACTCATGAAGATATTGTAAATACATGCTAAAAGATTACTCTCGAACTAAGAACACTAAAAGAACATATGAAGGTTACAAGTAACAAAACTTGAATAGATTTAAGGTAATGATGAGCTATTGGGATTCTCATGAATCAGTAATGCTTAATTGGTATCCTCATAAAGAGGACCTTTCAAGTATGCAAAATAATGAGGTCCTTTCAAGTATGCTATATAATTAACATATACAAACATAATGTTCTTTGTTAAATTAGGAAGCTTCAAGCAAAGCCATGAATCACATATCAAGAATGTTCACACGAGTCAAATGAATGAAG
The DNA here is from genome assembly GCA_020310875.1 of Ceratopteris richardii. Classification (NCBI taxonomy): domain Eukaryota; kingdom Viridiplantae; phylum Streptophyta; class Polypodiopsida; order Polypodiales; family Pteridaceae; genus Ceratopteris; species Ceratopteris richardii. Next base: position 80,999,876 of record CM035433.1, read on the forward strand.
ACCAACCTCAAATTAAAACTAAGAAGAAGGTGAAAACATCAATTAAAACCACGATAAGACTTATTTTCTTTGTTAAAACTACATGAAATTTTAGGAACTACAAAGGGATTTATAATCCTATTAGAGGTCAAATAATAAAACAATTATTCTTGATTTGCCTTATTTCTCTTATTTTTTTCTATCATCAATAGATTAAGGTGAACTTTTTGTGCTCTTCAAAACAACATAAACATGATCTCCCAAGCCCATTATTAGTTTTCTATGTGATGATGATATTCGTGGAGCTATTGTTCGTATTTCTAACAAGTTATTATGTTTCTTGTACTCAGGTTAGCTCTTCTTTAAATCAATGATCTGCAGTTCCTTTCAAAATCTTTACGTATACATCTAATTCTTACACTAAGAGAACTATTTTCTTGAAAGGGTTAGCCAGCCTAATAGTTCCGATGTTATTGTTTGGCGATATTGATATGGTTGTTACTTATGATATTTGATCAACATCCATGACCTTATTGAAATAACTTCCAACACTATATTTATTTAGAAAATTAGGTAAAATGGGTGTAATTATGATATTGATAGATTGCATATATTTCCTCTTTCTTCTACTTTCCTTCATAAACATTAGCATGTCTTGTGAGGTGAACAAATCCTTTTCTTTTAATAATTACTATCAAGTTAGAATTTACCTTTTGATGGAATTCCCTCATTACAATTTTGGTTTTCCTCATTTGTTCCTTACCTTTTAGAGCAGGATTGTATCAAGAATAGACATTAACCTGATTCATAAACAAGCTATTAGAATATATTAACTTCTAGATAATATTAAAACTAACACTATTAAGCTCATTCATAGAAACTAACCCAAGGATGAATTGAAGAATAGGAGACTTGTCTCTTATCTAAATTGTTTTCCATAAGAATCCAACCTAGCATTTGTGTGTTGTAAGAAGCATTAACAATATGTGACCTATTCGTCTTCATCAACAATCTGATTATGGGGAGGTTTCTTTTAACCAACTACAAATACATTAATAACGAAGGAATACAAGAAAAAAAAGAAGGAGATATAAAGAAGCCTAACAATCTTGATGCCTTCCAAAAGTTAAAAGCCACTAGAAAGCACCAACAAGCTTCACGATGGCTTGGACCCAATTTCTTTTAAGCTTGTTTCTCTCTATTAAATAGACTCTTGATGCTTGAAGTGGTGGAAGCTCTTGGTTCTTCGGATCCTTTTAAAGACAAATTCTAGGAAAGATTCAGTAAATCTTTCTTGTTTGGGATTTCAAACTTGGTAGAGCATCATTCTCTCCAAATCTTTTGCAAGACCTCCCAAAGTAGGGCTCCCCTCTAGTCTATCCATCAATCAAACATAATGTACACTCTTATTGTCCACCCCAAATAAAGGCACCTCTTCAGCATTCAAAGAATAGGTGCATTAGGTCCTAACACCCCGAAGGTATTTTTTCACACCATGGATGGCATAACAACTTTGAGCATATTTAATATTGGTCCATATTCACATGTGGGAATTTCGATGCATGTGGATTACTTTCTTAATTTCCAAGATGAGGTACCAAAGATCATTGAATTTAAGGTTCCATCATATCGAAGACCAAGTTAAGAACCACTTTCTATTGATCACTTCAAAACATTTTGGTGGTTTCTTAAATCTCAAGATATCTTCAATCCTATAACTCTTTCTCCATTTAATACATTTTAGATTAGGCTTTTCCTACACTTAACAAGACATATCTTTCAATCTTGCCAAGCACTTATCTTTTGTTTAAAGAGGCACTAGTCCTTGTAGTCAACTATTTGAATATGATCAATGACCTTAAATATTATCGAAATCCTATGGGGTTGGTACTAGAGATTCTTCCATTGTTGGAATGCTTTTGATAATATTTCTTTAACCATTTGGAGGGCCTAGTTTTCAATTAGTGAAATGCTACATATCGGGGACCAAATGGAGTCATTTTTTCTAATTCTACTTGTGCAGTTCCAGTTTGTTGAGTACCTAATCCCATGTCTTCCTCAAAGAGACATCAAGTCCAATGAAATACAGAGTTATCTGACTAAGTAGCCCAAAATGAGCCCCCACGAACCTTGGTCATGAAGAAACTAAGGAGGTGGTTGAGTGATGCATCTCAAGGCATTATTGTAGTGGTAGTGCTAGATCCCAAGGGAGGGCACGAAATATCTCCCTAGTAAATAGTGAAAAAAATGTGATAAATTTATTAGATGGTCCTCTCACTAAATAGTAACAACTTTTAAAATTTAAAATAAATGGATGGATAATGTCAATCAAGGTATGAGAGTTTCGCTAAATTTCTAAAAAGTACATAGCATTTTAAAAAACTACAATGGTACAAAGATATAAAAGGAAATTTAAAAGCTATTTCTTTGTAAACCTGGCTCAAAATTCGAGAAACTTGAAGTAAGGATGGCTTAGAGACATAAGTGAAAAGAAAATACTCTACATAGCTCTTATGCTAAGAAAGGGTCCTTGATCATTTCATACTCATTTCTTGTAATCATTCGTTTTTTAGAAAGCTATTCTTGTCACATAAATGTTTCTCAAAGCTTGTATCTAATCTTAGCATATTGTGAGACAACTAGGCCCCAAAGTGAGTAGTGGTCTATCTCTATATGCCTAATGCAAGATATAAGTTGTTTGTCTTGAAGTCATTGGTTCTCCGAGTGGGAGTAACTATTTTGAGTGAAATAACTTGCATTAGCAAGGTCTCTAAGTATAATTGATGTGTGAAAAATCTCATAGGTTCATTCCTCAAGAGTTTACATAAGAAATTGTCTGTGTGAACAATGCTTTTGTGAGTGTGCTTGTGAGGTCATCCATGCTTCAAGGCTACATTGGGAAGGTTTTAATTTCTCCCATCATTATTAGATCTTTTCAACATACAAAAGCATTCAAAGAGGACAAGGAGAAGCCATTGAAGTATCTTGAAGTAAGGTGAGCTTCTAAATCAAGTTGAAAATCACACACCAAGCAAAGGCGATTCAGCTAGTGAATATGAAAGCATCAATATCATCTAATGGGAACTTTTGAGTTACAGAGGTAAACGCTATTAGTATTTCTCACTTCCTCTACATCAAAGGGATCCAAAAGAGTGCATTAGAGTTCACCATATTCAAATATAACACTCAAATCAAGTAATTTGATAAAAATCATTATTAGCCATGGTGGTAGAATCTCTGGCTATAGATTGTCACATAGATGATGTTTACCTAGTTGCATACACTTTGAATGGGCTTGGTATGATGAGAAGTGGAAGGCTTCTACATCAGCTATGTATGTCAAGGATAATGTTCCTAACTTTGAGTGTGTGGCGGCTTTGATGGTGACTAATGAGATGAGTATTGTATGCACAAAGACAAAGGGCAATGAAGCCTAAGGTTTCTATGTAGGTAAAGCTAGACGAAGATCACAAAGGGGCTAGGGCAAAGGAAGAGGTAGACAAGGGTGAAAATCAAATGATGATCGTGATGAAGAACAAGGAAGCAAATACTCTTTGTCAAGCTGGATAGAAAAATTCAAATTTAGAGTAGGAAGGTTCAACTAGAATAGAGAAAACCAAATCTCAAAAGCCTACTTCATTGTGGCATATATGGCCCCTATGCAAGGCATTGCTATCAAACACAGAAGAATAATTCAACCTACAATGGTCAAGGTAATTATGCATCTACTTCAAATGAAGATGAGAGCATGCTAGCTATGATGCAGATGAGTGAATATAAGACACAAGGGTCAAGCACATGGTACATCAATAGCGCATGTAGCAACGACATGAGTTGCAACAAGAAGTTCATCTCAAACATGCAAGTGCCATTGATTAAAGGTCATGTGGAAATAGGTAATGACACTCCTAATGCTATTTCACACATAGGTGATGTTATGTTGGATGGATCTCACAAAGCCAAGTGTTTGAAAGATTTTTTCATGCTCATACAATCACAAAGAATCTAGTCTATATGGGGAAACGGTTGAGAGAGGACTTCAAGTCAAGTTTAACTAGAAGGAATGTTTTGCGGAAAACCCTAAACAAGGGTATAGATAGATAGCCAAATGCAAAAAGGACGGAAGGCTTTTCACTTTGGATGTGAAGCCTAGCGTGGACCATACAAGATTCTTCACATTTGGAAACAAGAAGGTAGCAAAATTCTGTCTCCCTACATCAAATTGATCTAGAAACAAGTTATTAGAGTATGTATATGTAGAAGAGTAGTTGCCCAAGATTTGTGTCAACATGCAGAGAATTTGAAAGAAATATTTGAACAGTTTTTCAACACAGGCTTGAAGTTGAACCTTGCTAAATGTAAATCTTCATTCAGAAAAGGTACACTCCTTGGCCACATAATTATTGTCAAAGGGTTAAGTGTTGATCTGGCTAAGCAGCTATGATCCTTTCCATGCCCATTTTGTAGATTCCTAAGGAAGCACAAAAATTTTTAGGTCATTCAAGATACCGTAGGAGATTTATAAAAATGTATGAGAAAATAGTTAAGCCTCTATAACCTCCTACAAGCAAGAAGATCCCTTTTTCTTGGAGTTTTAAAGAGGAAAAGCATATAATGAGCCAAAACTAAGGTTTTCTAACGCACCGCTACTAACTATTCCTAATTGCTCACTTGAGTTCCATGTGTATAGAAATGCAAGTCTTCATGTAGCTGGAGTGGTTCTAGCACAACCATGCTCACATAAGGTGCAAAAACTATTGGTTATGCAAGAAAATGACTTACAAAGGCGGGAAGAAATTATAATCCCATAGAAAGAGAATGTTTGGCTATTGTATTTGCACTTCAAAAGTTTTGGCATTGCCTTCTAGGAGTACATTTTATTTTCATCTTGGACTATCTAATGTGATAACTTGCATTGACAAGGTCCCTTAGTGTAGCTTGTATGAGTGATTAGAGATTCTATGTATGTGTGGAGGAGGCCATCTATTTTTCAAAGCTGCATAGGACATACAAACGCGGGCATTTTGACATACAAATGCACTCAAGGAAGGGCATGAATATCTTCTCAGTAAATAGTGACAACAATGCGATTAAGTTATAAGATGGTCCACTTAGTAAAATGCAAACTTTCAAAATGACTCAATAAATAAATGGTTTGTTTCAACTGGAGAGGGACTCAATTCAAATGAACTCTAAGCATAGCAGTTTAAATTAAAATGAACTCTAAGCATCACTCAATCCGCTCAGAAAACCAACATAATCGACGAGGTGTCCGAAGGTCAGTGTTTGTGTGTGTGTGAGAGAGAGAGAGAGATAGAGAGATGAGAGCGAATATTGTATTCAACGTTTCTTCAGAATAATCGAGGTGTCCGAAGGTCAGTGTTTGTGTGTGTGTGTGAAAGAGAGAGAGAGAGATAGAGAGATGAGAGCGAATACAAAGAACTTCAACGTTTCTTCAGAATACAAAGAACTTCACGAAGTATGGAAACATTCAACTGGGCCAACTATAGGAGTTATTCAACCGCAAACCACAGACAAAACGTATTGAAATACTGAAAATGGGCCGGATCGCTAAATGGAAGCTCAACATGATCTTCCTCGCTAAATGGAAGCTTAAAATATTTGTTCATAATATACATAAAGATATAGTGTCGGAAGGTGCGAGAGAGAGAGAGAACAAACACATTCCCTCAGAACATACAGAGACATATCGTGTGGGAAGGTGTGTGTGTGAGAGAGAGAATATTGTATTGGACATTTCTTCAGAATATACAGAAGATCACGAAGTATGGAAACATCCATTCGGCTAACTACAGGAGGTATTATCTGTTTCTTTGACCTAGTTATTCCTTCCGCATCTGCACCGAAGTGTGCGCGACTGTGAGTCTCTCGTGACTCCTAGTCGAGCGAAAGCAGCTGTATAAAGATCAGCTGCTTTGCCGTATCGCTTAATGGACGCTTAACATGATCTTCCTTAGAACTTTCATCCTCGCTTGCCAAACAGTCATGGTTCGTGGTACAGTTTTCGACCTTATCTTCCTTAGAACTTTCATCCTTGCTTGCCAAACAGTCATGGTTCGTGGTACAGTTTTCGACCTTATCTGCTTTGCTGTCACTCCGCATGCTGCGTTGAAGGTGCCCACGTCTGGAGCTGTCTACCAGGGACGCGGTTAAAGAACGGAATCCGTCCATTGCTCACTGATGCTTGCGTCGCGAGAAAGAGAGAAACACAGAGCCAGGCTCGGATTTGCGATGTATGTTTAAAACGTCGCCCAAGTGCTCAAAAGGGACTAATAGACCCAGTTCCGACGAGCTGCTTATGTAGGTCGGACTAAAAAGGAGACTTGTAGTAGGTATTCGCGGCCAAAGGCAAAAGTGAGTCCGTATGTTAGTTATGGTATTATACAAAAGGACGTCACATTTTCTTTTTTCAAAATTAACTTGATCTATACTGTTTTTTAAACTTTGTTGGGAAATCGCATCTTCATGTCTCTCAAACAAAACAGCTTAAACCCTTTTCAACATAGAAGTTGGATATGGACTCCTCACAGTACTATGTCGAAAACTAAAGTATTTTTTAATGTTAAAAGCATTATTTTGCCATGTTTCCATCTTCTTTTTGCTTCATAATAATTATAATATGTCTTTCTCAGAATACTGGAGGTTCTTCCATGCATGCTATCTCTTGCTATTGATGTTTAAATTTCCAACTGATGTACATTCCAACCATGATGAGTTGCAAGTGCACAGATGCTCTGAACAGTAGTCATACGACATGTAGGCGAAAAGGTCTCATCAACATCAATGCATCTTTCTTGTGCATAACCCTTTGCAACAAGCCTAGCCTTATACCTGTCAACTGTACCATCCGATTTACGCTTCAACTTGTATACCCACTTAGTGCCAATGGCCTTCTTGCCAAGAGGCAAGTCACATAAAGACCAAGTACTATCCTTCATTATAGCATCATATTCAGATTGCATAGCAGCCATCCAATTTTTTGAATTTTGTGCTTCATCAAAGGAAACAAGCTCATTCTCATCATAGAGACTAGATCTAACCATAGCATAGCAATCTGATGCAAAAGAGGCACTATGAGAGCTTGAACGAGTATGATATGATAGAGGTGCATGTAATTTGTTGTCACGCAAGGTCTGCACTATCCATTTTGGCATAGTTCTTGCCTGCTCAATATTAGCTCTCTCATCAATAAGTGCATCATGTACATCTGCATCAGAAATGGAATTATCTGCACCATCACATGAAACTTGCAAAGGTTGAGAAGTTGCCTCATTAGGACTAGCACTAGACTCTCCACCTGTAAAAAGAGGCACCAAAGTATCATACATGTCTTTGGAGCTAATAGATGTCTCCTTAGTACATGAAAGCAATGGTTGAATAGCATCTTCCACAAAAACAACATCACAGCTAACCATAATGCATTTAGTCTGTGGACGATACAGACGATAGCCTTTACTTTCAAAACTGTACCGAACAAAAATAAATTTTACTGCTTTATCATCCAATTTTCTGCGATGTTGTTCAAGCACTAATGTATATGCCAAACAACCAAAAACATGCAGATGAAGAACAGATGGCTTGCGGTCATGCCAAGCCTCATATGGAGTGATAGACTACAGCGCTTTAGTGGGACACCTATTCAGTACATATGTTGCACACATGACAGCCTCAAGTGAGAAAGTATCTGGTAAAGCCTGACTCTTGACCATACACCTCGGCATCTCCATGAGTGACCTGTTCTTTCCTTCAGCAACTCCATTTTGTTGAGGTGTATATGGCACTATACACAGGTGTTTTATCCCACGTTAAGCCAGAAATGCATTAAAATCAGAAGACATATATTCCTCCCCTCGAGCAGAATGGAGGGTGCCCATTTTACATGCTGATAGATTTTCAGCCAAAACCAAAAACTGTTTGAAGCACATGAACACTTCGGACCCATGCATGCATGCCTGGAAAAATCATCGATGAAAGTCACGAAGTAAAGATAATTCCCAAAAGAAGGTTTCTACATAGGCCCGTAGACATCACTATGTACAAGCTGCAATTTCTGAGTAGCCCGAACTGAAACATCTTTTGGAAAGGATGAATGCTGCATTTTGCCCAAAATACAGCTTCACAAACATGTTTTCCAGGTGCCTCAAGTTTGGGCAAAGAGGACACCATTTCAGATTTTTTGCAGGCGTAGCACACTAGCAAAATTCTGATGACCAAAGCATGTATGCCAAATCTTTGCATCTGACATAGCCTAAGAATCATTTACTACACATGCCAAATCATTTATAGATCTTTCATTGTCTATGAGCTTATACAACCCATGACATAAAATACCAGAAGCAATAATCACATCGCCATTTAACAGATCATGAACTGTACACGTGTCATCATCAAATTTCACAACCAAGCCAATCTTGGCTAGCAAAAACTGATCACATGTTATTCTTGATCCCTGGACAAATAAAGCATCTGACAAAGTGAAAGAACTACCATCAGTAGTAGTCAAAATGATCTTACCAACTCCCATAACAGGATAAGAGGAGTTGTTGGCGCATGTAACAGTATTCCCTGTAGGGGCAGGCTCGAGTGAAGAGAAGAAACTATGCTGTGAGGTAATATGTTTGGTCAACCCACTATCAAAATACCAAACATCAGAGTCTACTGCAGACATGCAGTGCTCATGAGAAGATGGGTCAAAAATGCAGAGAGTAGTAAACGCCCATTCTTCTTCCTGCACAAGATTAGCAGACTCTGTTTTTGGTGTAGAGGCCTCTACAACAATCATTCCAGCCTCTTTCTTCTTTGCCTCTTTAGCAGCTAGTTTTGGAAAGTTCTTTATGATATGATCATTCCCTTTACAGTACTTACAAAACAATTTTTGCTTTTCTGATTTCTTCTCATCTTTATCTTCCTTCTTTGAATATGCTGAATTAGCAAATTTCTACTTACTACTTGAAGAGCTCCATTTTCCTTGGCCCTTCTAACTAGCCAGGAAAGCTTGATCTACAACTCGCATAATGGGCCTCTTCTGCCTGGACTGATCTTCGTGCAATAGAACAGAGACTAACTCCTCAAATGTTAAGGCATTTGCATTGCCTTTCATCATCAACTGAAGATTAGAAGCAAAACTCTGATATGAATTAGGAAGACCATTCAGAACGGTCTGCACAAGTGAGCTATCTGGTATAACCTCATCAACAGAAATCAATTGTTCCTTCAATTCTTTGATCTTCGTTAGGAAACTGTCCATAGAATCACCTTCATTCATGTGCTCACTCTCTAACTGTTTTCGGAGGTAAGAAGCACGAGCCTCATTTCTAGCTTGGTAAGCAAATGTGAGGAATAATGGCACGTTGGATAGACAAAGCTATCAATGCATGTGTCTGGGCATCTCTGCCATCCTAGCGAATCTGCTCTATAGTAGGTGGAGCCGAAACTCCAGCAGGAATACGAATATGCAGAATATCATCGTCTTCGACACCTTCTGCATTAGCTTTAGTACCTGCAGTTGTAAGAGTTGCAGGTATGATAGGACGTTTTTTGACAACCTACACAAGGTTCCACAGTCCTTTTGCAACCAACACATGTAACATCATATAAGCCCATAACGGGCAGTTGGTACCATCCAACTTATCCTCAACAGCCAACATACGGAATACATCACTGCTTTCAGCCATGGCCGATGACTAAAATACCTTGATATAGAAAATTGACTGTATCTCAAAAAGTTGAACAAAATTGCCTAGACGAATTCCACTAGACGTGTAGCAGACTTCGAGACGCCTATACTGGTGAACAAAAACTGGTATACACCTTTGGCACAAAAAGATGAAATAGCCTACACAAGCGCTATGATAGTGCATTCACAGGCCTAAACGAGCTCAGATCGCTTTTTCCGCACCACAGAGCGAAGCCGTTTTGATCTCGAAAACATGCTGAGTATGCTCACCAAAATTTGTGTGATTTTGAGACTACAATGGGAGGAATGCCAACAGTACCCTAGATGAAACGATGACCTGCTCTGATACCAATTGTTGGAGTTAGAGGTCTGTAGAACACGCGAACAGCAGAAGGAAGAAGAAGAAGCTTGGAGCACAACACACAATATTGAATGTATTACTAGAGAATGTACAAAGATAAGTAGCCCATTAGGGCAATAGGAGTATATACAAGCCGAGGGAAAAAAACCTCCTAAAGAGGGAAAAAAGTGCCTCGGCGGTCCTAGTGTGTTCACACACATCACTACCTAAATATATCAACAGTACATGCTAAAAGATTAATCTCAAACTAAGAATACCAAAAAGAACATATGAAGGGTACAAGTAATAAAACATGAATATATTTAAGGTAATGATGAGCTATTCAGAGTGCCCTCAACAAGGTAACGCCTAAATGGATCCTCCTGATCATGACGTCCTTTCAACTATGCAAAAGAGTGCCCTCAACAAGCTAATTCCTAATTGGCTTCTCCTGATCATGACGTCCTTTCAACTATGCAAAATAGTACATCCCTGAGTGCTAGATAAATAACATATACGAACATAATTTTCTTTGTTAAATTAGTAACTTCAACCAAAATGTATGAATTAGAAAGAAGCCTTACCATCTTGATGCCTTGCAAAAGAGAAAATCCCCTAGAAAGCACTAACAAACTTCATGATGACTTGATCTCCTTCATGCAAGAGCCAATTTCTTTTACGCTTGTTTCTCTATATTAAAAAGATTGTTGATGCGTGAAGGGGTGGAAGCTCTTGGTATTTCTGATCCTCTTAGACACAAATTCTAGGAAAGATGCAATAGATCATTCTTCTCGTGGGATTTCGGACTTGGTAGAGCATCATCCTCTCCAAATCGTTTGTAGGACATCCCTTCCAATACCATTCCAAAGGGCATGGGAGTATCCAAGCACCTCCCAAAGTAGGGCTTCCCTCTAGTTTATCCGTCAATCAAGCATAATGTACACCCTTATTGTCCATCCCAAATAATGGCACCTCTTTGGTGTGAGAAGAATATGTGCATAAGATCCTCACAGCCCCAAGGTACTTTTCACACCATGGATTGCACAACAAGTTTGAGCATATTGAATATTGGTCCATATTGCCCTCTAGGGAATTCAACACATGAGAATTACTTTCTTGATTTCCAAGAGTAGGTATCAAAGATGATTCAATTCAAGGTTCCATCATATACAAGACCAAGTTAACAACCACTTTCTGTTGATCACTTCAATACATTTTGGTGGTTTCTTAAATCTCAGGATATCTTCAATCCTATTACTATTTTTCCATTTAATACATTTTGGATTAGGCACTTCCTACACTTAAGAAGGCGAATCTTTCAATCTTGCCAAGCATTTATCCTTTGTTTAAAGAGGCACTATTCCTTGTAGTCAATTATGTGAATCAGATCAATGACCTTAAACCTTATCAAACTCCTATGGATTTAACTGTACATTTTGGAAGATCTTTGTGGGAACAAACAAAGATGTAAAAGAAAAATTAAAAGCTATTTCTTTGTAAATGTGGCTCGAAATGTGAAGAACTCGAAGTATGGATGGCTTAGAGAAATAACAAAAAAGACAATATTCAGTTCACAAGTACATGGATAAATTAACTTTTTAAGTGTGTATGAGGTCGATAGCTTTTAGTGTGCTAACTAAAGATCCCTTATCATTTCGTACTCGTTTCTTCTAATAATTAGTTTATTAGAACCCTACTCTTGTCACGTAAATATTTCTCAAAGCTTGTATTTAATCTTTGCATATTGTGAGACAACTAGGCCCATAAGTGAGTAGTGGTCTATCTATGTATGCCTAGTGGAGGATATAACTTGTTTTGGTTCTCCTAGGTATCAAGACTACTTTGAGTGAAATAACTTGCATTAGCAAGGTCTCTAAGTATAATTGATCTGTGAAAAATATCATGGGTTCATCCTTGGAGAGTTTAGATAAGCGATTATCTCTGTGAATAATGGTTCTGTAAGTGTGCTTGTCAGGCCATCTATGCTTCAAGGTTGCATAGAGAGTTGCTTATTTCTCCCATCATGGGTCTCAGATATTTTCAAGATAAAAAGGCATTCAAGTAAGATGAGGAGAAGCCATTGAAGTAAGGAAGGAGAGCTACTGTATCAAGTTCAAAATCACACATGAAGGAAAGGAAAGTCATGTAGTGAATATGAAAGCATCAATCTCATCTATTGGGAATTTTTGAGTTATAGAGGTAAAGGATGTTCTCACTTCCTCTACATCAAAGGGATCCACGAGAGTGCATTACAGTTCACCATATTCAAGTATAACACTCAAATCAAGAAGTTGGATAAGAATGATTATCAGCCATGGATGTTTAGAATCTCTAGCTATAGGTATGATGAGAAGTGGAAGGCTTCTACATCATCTATGTATGTCAAAGATACTCTTCCTAACTTTGAGCACGTGGTGGCCTTAATGGTGACTAGGGAGATGGTTTTTGTAGGCTCAAAGACAAAGGGCAATGAAGCCCAAGCTTTCTATGTAGGTAAAGGCTAAGAAAGAGGAAGGAGATAGCGTAGAGGAGGAGATACACAAGGGTGAAAATCAAATGGTGATTGTGATGAAGAACAAGGCTCCAAATACTCTTCATCAAGATGAATAGAAAAATTCAAAGTTAAAGCAGGAAGGTTTAGCTAGAATAGAAAAAACCAAATCTCAGAAGCCTACTTCATTTGTAGCACGTATGAACCCTATGCAAGGCATTTATTTCAAATGGAGAAGAAAATTTTAACCTATAATGGTTAAGGCAATTATGCATCTACTTCAAATGAAGATGAGAGCATGCTAGCTACAATGCAGATGAGTGAGTATAAGACACAAGGGTCAACCAAATTACACTACTAACTATTCCTAATTGGTCGCTTGATTTCCATGTGCATACAAATGCAAGACTTCACGGAGTTGGAACAGCCATGTTCACATAAGGTGGCAATTTATTGCTTATGCAAGAAGATTACTAACAATCATGGAAGAAGTTATAGTACCATAGAAAGATAATGTTTTGGTATTGTATTTGCACTTCAAAGGTTTTGGTATTGTATTCAAGGAGTACGTTTTATTTTCATCCTGTATTATCAAACAATAATGTATTTCATTGATAGGCCTAAAGTGGCTAGAACGGTTTTATGGTGGCTACTATTCGTTTAGAAATATTTGTTTGATATTGACACCAAGCTAGGTAAAGAGCATCACATGGCAGACCAAGTGTCAAGGACGGCCATGAGTGAAAGCAAAGAGCTACGGCATTCTTCAACTAAAGCAATCAAGAGGGATATCACTTACTATATATACCATAAGATCATTTCAATTTGTGATATTATTAATTTCTCATAGAGTAAAGACTCTTTACTTGTAAATGAAGAGAAAGGTTGCACCGAGATGGTGAAAACACTTGAAGCAGGGATCTATAGCATTCTAGTTTTGCCAAAATATACTGGCAAATCATCTTCATGTAGCTTGTTGTTGGAACCACTTTCAATCACCCTATTGGGCCATATGGAGGAACTCATTCTCTTCCGCCCATTTTGCATCCATTTGGCCATCTCGGCATTGGTGTTCTCTCTTTGGTGACCCTCGATCATTGGGGCTTGGGGCCTCCCTTGAGGTGACCCCTCACCTTTGGGATCTCATAATGTATGGATAATGAATGATGAGATGTTCTTCGAGGAATTATGGAAGATAGAAAGGAAGAATGTGCAAAAGCCATTAAGAATTGAGAAACTCCTTTCCTTGTGAAAGTATAGGAGGTCCATGATAACTTGAGAGATTAGAGCAACCCCAACTTTGTCTAAAATCACTAGAGAAAGGTGAGTATTAACCTTGTAAGGCATGTGAGGTGAAATTTGGGCTTGGACACTTTTGGAAAGAGGGGACCCTTGGGCTTGGATAATTCTAGAGAGAAGTGTTGGAGTTAGATGTCTACGAAAGCACGTGAACAGCACAAGGAAGAAGAAGAAGCTTGCAATATAACACACAATACTGAATGTATTACCATTAGAATGTACAAAGATAAGTAGCATGTTAGGGCAATAGGCGTATATACAAGCTGGAAGAAAGAAACCTCCTAAAGAGGGAAAAAAGTGCCCCGAAAGTCCTAGAGTGTTCACACACATCACTACGTAAATATATCAACAAATCCTTTGTGGGAGTGATGCAATGAACAAGGAGCTGACACTCATGTATAAGGAAGTGCCAAGCTATTTGGAATCAATCCACAAAAGGAAGTAAACCGAAAGCTTTTTGAAAAGCTTCAAACTTCTCCCTAGGCAGCCTCTTGCATGGGCACATATGCCAAGCTCATCTCCCCAATAGAGAACCTTTTCATGACATAATGATAATTCTCCTCAATGTGCTTAGTGCAACTATGGAACACAGGGTTCCTCGCAACTGCCAATGCGCTTTGATTGTCATTGAAGATGGTGGTGGTAGAAGACTGACCAACAACCAAATCAGCCATAAGGCATCTAAGTCAAACACACCCAACAGTGGCTATGAAACCTGCCCTACACACAGCCTCACAACTTGAAGTGGCCACAGTAGGCTACTTCTTGCTCAACCAAGGTATAGCAGCATGTCATAAACATACACCACAATGATCAGAAGCATATCATTAGCATGCTTAATATATTAGGTGCTTTCAGTTGGACTGCTCTCAAAACCATGTGCAATTAGATAGGCATGTATCTTTCATACCAAGCATGTGGTGCTAGCTTTAACCATATAATGCCTTCTTTAACCTGCACACTTGGTTTTCATCCCCTTTTTGCACAAAGCCACAGGGCTGAAAAACATACGCTTCTTCATGCAAGTCACCATTCAGAATTGTTTTAATGTCCAACTGATGTCGATTCCAACCATGATGAGCTGCAAGTGCACAGATGCTATGAACAATAGTCATTTGACAAGTAGGAGCAAACTATACCCAACAAAAATACATTTTATTACTTTATCATCCAATTATTTGCGATGTTGTTCAGGCACTAATGCATATGCCAAACAACCAAAATATGCAAATGAGCAACAAGTGTCTTGTGACCATTCGAAGCCTCATATGGAGTGATAGATTATAGCGCTTCAGTGAGATACTTGTTAAGTACATATCCTACACACATAGCAGCCTCAAGCCAAAAACTATGTGGTAAAGCCTAACTCTTGAGCATACACCTCACCATCTCCATGAGTGACATGTTCTTCCATTCAGCAACTCCATTCTATTTAGGTGTATACAACATCGACACTGTACACTGATGTTTTATCCCACGTTCAGCTAGAAATGCAATCAAAAGACATATATTCCCCCCCTCCATCTGAATGGAGGGTTCCCATTTTACATGATAATAGATAAATACTTCGGACTTTGCTTTCAATGGATATACCCATGCTTGCCTGGAAAAATCATCGATGAAAGTCATGAAGAAAAGATAGTTTCCAAAAGAGGTAGTTTGCATAGGACCACAGACATCAACTTTAAACAAGCTAAAGTCTGTGAGTAGCTCGAATTGAAACGTCCTTTGGAAAGGAGGAATGCTGCATGTTACCCAAAATACAGCCTTCGCATACATGCTTACTAGGCACCTCAAGTTTGGGCAAAGTAGACACCATTTCATAATTCTCTAGTTGTAGCAAACTATCAAAATTCAGATGACCAAAGTGTGCATGCCAAAGCTTTGCATCTGACATAGACTCAGAATCATATACTGCACATGCTGAATCATTCACAGATCTTTCATAGTCTATGAGCTTATATAGCCCCCAACATAAAATGCCAGAAGCAAAAAAGAGAACAGAATTTGACATATCATGAATTGTGCATCTATCATCAACAAATTTTGCAACCAAGCGAATCATGGCTAATGCAAAAACTGATAACATATTTTTCTTGATCCTTGGCACAAATAAAGCATCTGACAATGTAAAAGAACTACGACGAGTAGAAGTCAGAAAGATCTTACCAACTCCCATGATAGTATAAGAGGATTTGTTGATGCATGTAACAGTATTTCCTATAGGGGCAGGCTCTAGAGAAGAGAAGAAACTGTGCTGCGAGGTAATATGTTTGGTTGCCCCACTATCAAAGTACCAAAAATCTCAGTCTATTGCAAACATGCACTACTCATGAGAAGATGGTTCAAAACTAAAACATTAGTAAACGCCCATTCTTCATCCTGCACAAGATTAGCGAACTCTATTTTCAGTGCAGAGGCCTCTGCAACAACCATTCTGGCCTCTTTCTTCTTTACCTCTTTAGCAACCACTTTTGGATAGCTCTTAATGACATGATTATTCGCTTTACAATATTTGCAAAACAATTTGTGCTTTTTTTATTTCTTCTCATCTTTGTCTTCCTTCTTTGAATGTGCAGCATTTGCATATTTCTGCTTACTGATAGAAGAGATCCATTTACCTTTGCCCTACTGACTACCCATGAAAGCTTGATCTGCAACACACATAATAGACCTATTCTGCCTAGACTGCTCTTCCTACAACAAAATAGAAACTAACTCTTCAAATGTTAAGGCGTTTGGATTGCCTGTCATCATCAAATGAAGAGTAGAAGAAAAAATCTGATATGAGTCAAAAAGACCATTTAGAACAGTCTCCACAAGTCAACTGTCAGGAAGGACTTCATCTACACAGATCAATTGTTCATTGAAATCCTTTATCTATGTCAAAAAATTGTCCATAGAATCACCTTCATTCATGTTCTCACTCTCTAACTATTTTCGGAGGTAAGCAATATAAGCCTCATTACTAGCTTGGTACAATGTGGTAAGAGTATCCCAAGCATCCTTAGTTGTTCTACAATAGCGATTGTGAGGAATAATGACACGTTTAACAGACAAACTTATCAATGCTTGTGTGTGAGCATCTCTGCCATCCCAACAAATTTTCTCTATAGTAGGCACAACACAAACAGTAGCACGAACATGAATCTATAGAATATCACCATCCTCAACACCATTTGCATCAGCTTCAGTATTTGTATTTATAGTACCTATATTCACAGGCGTAATAGGAGGTCTTTCAACACCCTCCACAATATTCCATAGTCCTTTTGTGACCCATACATGACGCATCATATAAGCCCACAATGGGTAATTAGTACCATCCAACTTATCCTCAACAGCAAACATATGAAATACATCACTGCTTTTCAACCATGGCCACTAACTAAAATAACCTGATGCAAAAAAGTTGATTGTATCTTAAAAATTTGAACAGAACTATCCTGAAAAGTTCTACTAAACTTGTAGAAAACTTTGAGATGCTTATACTAGCGTACTTAAACCTGTATATATCTTTGGCATAAATAGACAAAATAGCCTACAAAAGCACTACAATTGTGCATTTGGCAGCCGAAACAAGCTGAGATTGTGATTTCAGCACCACACAATGAAGTTATTTTGATGTCTGAAAGAACTTGAGTATGCTCACCAAATTTTGTGCGATTCTGAGACTGCAACCGGAGAGGTGTCAATGATGCCCTAGATGAAGCACCGACCTGCTTTGATACCGGTTAAAAGCCACTAGAAAGCACCAACAAGCTTCACGATGGCTTGGAGCCAACTTCTTTTAAGCTTGTTTCTCTCTATTAAATAGACTCTTGATGCTTGAAGGGGTGGAAGCTCTTGGTTCTTCGGATCCTTTTAAACACAAATTCTAGGAAAGATTCAATAAATCATTCTTGTTTGGGATTTCAAACTTGGTAGAGCATCATTCTCTCCAAATCTTTTGCAAGACCTCCCAAAGTAGGGCTCCCCTCTAGTCTATCCATCAATCAAGCATAATGTACACTCTTATTGTCCACCCCAAATAAAGGCACCTCTTCAGCATTCGAAGAATAGGTGCATAAGGTCCTGACACCCCGAAGGTATTTTTTCACACCATGGATGGCATAACAACTTTGAGCATATTTAATATTGGTCCATATTCCCATGTGGGAATTTCGATGCATGTGGATTACTTTCTTAATTTCCAAGATGAAGTACCAAAGATCATTGAATTTAAGGTTCCATCATATCGAAGACCAAGTTAAGAACCACTTTCTATTGATCACTTCAAGACATTTTGGTGGTTTCTTAAATCTCAAGATATCTTCAATCCTATAACTCTTTCTCCATTTAATACATTTTGGATTAGGCTTTTCCTACACTTAACAAGACATATCTTTCAATCTTGCCAAGCATTTATCTTTTGTTTAAAGAGGCACTAGTCCTTGTAGTCAACTATTTGAATATGATCAATGACCTTAAATATTATCGAAATCCTATGGGGTTGGTACTAGAGATTCTTCCATTGTTGGAATGCTTTTGATAATATTTCTTTAGCCATTTGGAGGGCCTAGTTTTCAATTAGTGAAATGCTACATATCGGGGACCAAATGGAGTCATTTTTTCTAATTCTACTTGTGCAGTTCCAGTTTGTTGAGTACCTAATCCCATGTCTTCCTCAAAGAGACATCAAGCCCAATGAAATACAGAGTTGTTTGACTAAGTAGCCCAAAATGAGCCCCCACGAACCTTGGTCATGAAGAAACTAAGAAGGTGGTTGAGTGATGCATCTCAAGGCATTCTTGTAGTGGTAGTGCTAGATCCCAAGGGAGGGCACGAAATATCTCCCTAATAAATAGTGAAAAAAATGTGATAAATTTATTAGATGGTCCCCTCACTAAATAGTAACAACTTTTAAAATTTAAAATAAATGAATGGATAATGTCAATCAAGGTATCAAGGTATGAGAGTTTCGTTAAATTTCTAAAAACTACATAGCATTTTAAAAAACTACAATGGTACAAAGATATAGAAGGAAATTTAAAAGCTATGTCTTTGTAAACCTGGCTCAAAATTCGAGAAACTTGAAGTAAGGATGGCTTAGAGACATAAGTGAAAAGAAAATAGTCAGTTTACAAGTACAAAGATAATTTTTTTTTTTTTTTTAAGTGTGTATGAGCTACATAGCTCTTATGCTAAGAAAGGGTCCTTGATCATTTCATACTCATTTCTTGTAATCATTGGTTTTTTAGAAAGGTATTCTTCTCACATAAATGTTTCTCAAAGCTTGTATCTAATCTTAGCATATTGTGAGACAACTAGGCCACAAAGTGATTAGTGGTCTATCTCTATATGCCTAATGGAGGATATAAGTTGTTTTTCTTGAAGGCATTGTTTCTCCCAGCGGGAGTAACTATTTTGAGTGAAATAACTTGCATTAGCAAGGTCTCTAAGTATAATTGATGTGTGAAAAATCTCGTGGGTTCATTCCTCAAGAGTTTAGATAAGAAATTGTTTGTGTGAACAATGCTTTTGTAAGTGTGCTTGTGAGGTCATCCATGCTTCAAGGCTACATTAGGAAGGTGTTTATTTCTCCCATCATTATTAGATCTTTTCAACATACAAAAGCATTCAAAGAGGACAAGGAGAAGCCATTGAAGTATCTTGAAGTAAGGTGAGCTTCTAAATCAAGTTGAAAATCACACACCAAGCAAAGGTGATTCAACTAGTGAATATGAAAGCATCAATATCATATAATGGGAACTTTTGAGTTACAGAGGTAAAGGCTATTACTATTTCTCACTTCCTCTACATTAAAGAGATCCACAAGAGTGCATTAGAGTTCACCATATTCAAATATAACACTCAAATCAAGTAATTCGATAAAAATCATTATTAGCCATGGTGGTAGAATCTCTGGCTATAGATTGTCACATAGATGATGTTTACCTAGTTGCATACACTTTGAATGGGCTTGGTATGATGAGAAGTGGAACGCTTCTACATCAGCTATGTATGTCAAGGATAATGTTCCTAACTTTGAGTGTGTGGCGGCTTTGATGGTGACTAATGAGATGAGTATTGTATGCACAAAGACAAAGGGCAATGAAGCCTAAGGTTTCTATGTAGGTAAAGGTAGACGAAGATCACAAAGGGGCTAGGGCAAAGGAAGAGGTAGACAAGGGTGAAAATCAAATGATGATCGTGATGAAGAACAATGAAGAAAATACTCTTTATCAAGCTGGATAGACAAATTCAAATTTAGAGGAGGAAGGTTCAACTAGAATAGAGAAAACCAAATCTCAAAAGCCTACTTCATTGTGGCATATATGGCCCCTATGCAAGGCATTGCTATCAAACACAGAAGAATAATTCAACCTACAATGGTCAAGGTAGTTATGCATCTACTTCAAATGAAGATGAGAACATGCTAGCTATGATGCAGATGAGTGAATATAAGACACAAGGGTCAAGCACATGGTACATCCATAGCGCATGTAGCAACGACATGAGTTGCAACAAGAAGTTCTTCTCAAACATGCAAGTGCCATTGATTAAAGGTCATGTGGAAATAGGTAATGACACTCCTAATGCTATTTCACACATAGGTGATGTTATGTTGGATGGATCTCACAAAGCCAAGTGCTTGAAAGATTTTTTCATGTTCATACAATCACAAAGAATCTAGTCTATATGGGGAAACGGTTGAGAGAGGACTTCAAGTCAAGTTTAACTAGAAGGAATGTTTTGCGGAAAACCCTAAACAAGGGTATAGATAGATAGCCAAATGCAAAAAGGACGGAAGGTTTTTCACTTTGGATGTGAAGCCTAGCATGGACCATACAAGCTTCTTCACATTTGGAAACAAGAAGGTAGCAAAATTCTGTCTCCCTACATCAAATTGATCTAGAAACAAGTTATTAGAGTATGTATATGTAGAAGAGTAGTTGCCCAAGATTTGTGTCAACATGTAGAGAATTTGAAGGAAATATTTGAAGAGTGTTTCAACACAGGCTTGAAGTTGAACCTTGCTAAATGTCAATCTTCATTCAGAAAAGGTACACTCGTTGGCCACATAATTATTGTCAAAGGGTTAAGTCTTGATCTGGCTAAGCAGCTATGATCCTTTCCATGCCCATTTTGTAGATTCCTAAGGAAGCACAAAAATTTTTAGGTCATTCAAGATACCGTAGGAGATTTATAAAAATGTAGGAGAAAATAGTTAAGCCTCTATCAACTCCTACAAGCAAGAAGATCCCTTTCTCTTGGAGTTTTAAAGAGGAAAAGCATATAATGAGCCAAAACTAAGGTTTTCTAACGCACCGCTACTAACTATTCCTAATTGCTCACTTGAGTTCCATGTGTATACAAATGCAAGTCTTCATGTAGCTGGAGTGGTTCTAGCACAACCATGCTCACATAATGTGCAAAACCTATTGGTTATGCAAGAAAATTACTTACAAAGGCGGGAAGAAATTATAATCCCATAGAAAGAGAATGTTTGGCTATTGTATTTGCACTTCAAAAGTTTTGGCATTGCCTTCTAGGAGTACATTTTATTTTCATCTTGGACTATCTAATGTGATAACTTGCATTGACAAGGTCCCTTAGTGTAGCTTATATGAGTGATTAGAGATTCTATGTATGTGTGGAGGAGGCCATCTATTCTTCAAAGCTGCATAGGACATACAAACGCGGGCATTTTGACATACAAATGCACTCAAGGAAGGGCAAGAATATCTTCTCAGTAAATAGTGACAACAATGCGATTAAGTTATAAGATGGTCCACTTAGTAAAATGCAAACTTTCAAAATGACTCAATAAATAAATGGTTTGTTTCAACCGGAGAGGGACTCAATTCAAATGAACTCTAAGCATAACAGTTTAAATTAAAATGAACTCTAAGCATCACTCAATCCGCTCAGAAAACCAACATAATCCACGAGGTGTCCGAAGGTCAGTGTTTGTGTGTGTGTGTGTGAGAGAGAGAGAGATAGAGAGATGAGAGCGAATATTGTATTCAACGTTGCTTCAGAATAATCGAGGTGCCCGAAGGTCAGTGTTTGTGTGTGTCTGTGTGTGAAAGAGAGAGAGAGATAGAGAGATAAGAGCGAATACAAAGAACTTCAACGTTTCTTCAGAATACAAAGAACTTCACGAAGTATGGAAACATTCAACTGGGCCAACTATAGGAGTTATTCAACCGCAAACCACAGACAAAACGTATTGAAATACTGAAAATGGGCCGGATCGCTAAATGGAAGCTCAACATGATCTTCCTCGCTAAATGGAAGCTTAAAATATTTGTTCATAATATACATAAAGATATAGTGTGGGAAGGTGCGAGAGAGAGAGAGAACAAACACATTCCCTCAGAACATACAGAGACATATCGTGTGGGAAGGTGTGTGTGTGTGAGAGAGAGAATATGGTATTGGACATTTCTTCAGAATATACAGAAGATCACGAAGTATGGACACATCCATTCGGCTAACTACAGGAGGTATTATCTGTTTCTTTGACCTAGTTATTCCTTCCGGAAACCGCAAAGCGCAGAAAAGATGATTAAGCTCCTTCCGCATCTGCACCGAAGTGTGCGCGACTGTGAGTCTCTCGTGACTCCTAGTCGAGCGAAAGCAGCAGCTGTATAAAGATCAGCTGCTTTGCCGTATCGCTTAATGGACGCTTAACATGATCTTCCTTAGAACTTTCATCCTCGCTTGCCAAACAGTCATGGTTCGTGGTACAGTTTTCGACCTTATCTTCCTTAGAACTTTCATCCTCGTTTGCCAAACAGTCATGGTTCGTGGTACAGTTTTCGACCTTCTCTGCTTTGCTGTCACTCCGCATGCTGCGTTGAAGGTGCCCACGTCTGGAGCTGTCTACCAGGGACGCGGTTAAAGTACGGAATCCGTCCATTGCTCACTGATGCTTGCGTCGCGAGAAAGAGAGAAACACGAGCTGCTTATGTAGGTCGGACTAAAAAGGAGACTTGTAGTACGTATTCGCGGCCAAACGCAAAAGTGAGTCCGTATGTTAGTTATGGTATTATACAAAAGGACATCACATTTTCTTTTTTCAAAATTAACTTGATCTATACTGTTTTTTAAACTTTGTTGGGAAATCGCATCTTCATGTCTCTCAAACAAAACAGCTTAAAACCCTTTTCAACATAGAAGTTGGATATGGACTCCTCACAGTACTATGTCGAAAACTAAAGTATTTTTTAATGTTAAAAGCATTATTTTGGCATGTTTCCATCTTCTTTTTGCTTCATAATAATTATAATATGTCTTTCTCAGAATACTGGAGGTTCTTCCATGCATGCTATCTCTTGCTATTGATGTTTTAATTTCCAACTGATGTACATTCCAACCATGATGAGTTGCAAGTGCACAGATGCTCTGAACAGTAGTCATACGACATGTAGGTGCAAAGGTCTCATCAAAATCAATGCATCTTTCTTGTGCATAACCGTTTGCAACAAGCCTAGCCTTATACGTGTCAACTGTACCATCCGATTTACGCTTCACCTTGTATACCCACTTAGTGCCAATGGCCTTCTTGCCAAGAGGCAAGTCACATAAAGACCAAGTACTATCCTTCATTATAGCATCACATTCAGATTGCATAACAGCCATCCAATTTTTTGAATTTTGTGCTTCATCAAACGAAACAAGCTCATTCTCATCATAGAGACTAGATCCAACCATAGCATAGCAATCTGATGCAAAAGAGGCACTATGAGAGCTTGAACGAGTATGATATGATAGAGGTGCATGTAATTTGTTGTCACGCAAGGTCTGCACTATCCATTTTGGCATAGTTCTTGCCTGCTTAATATTAGCTCTCTCATCAATAAGTGCATCATGTACATCTGCATCAGAAATGGAATTATCTGCACCATCACATGAAACTTGCAAAGGTTGAGAAGTTGCCTCATTAAGACTAGCACTAGAATCTCCACCTGTAAAAAGAGGCACCAAAGTATCATACATGTCTTTGGAGCTAATAAATGTCTCCTTAGTACATGAAAGCAATGGTTGAATAGCATCTTCCACAAAAACAACATCACGGCTAACCATAATGCGTTTAGTCTGTGGACGATACAGACGATAGCCCTTACTTTCAAAATTGTACCGAACAAAAATAAATTTTACTGCTTTATCATCCAATTTTCTGCAATGTTGTTCAAGCACTAATGTATATGCCAAACAACCAAAAACATGCAGATGAGGATTAGATGGCTTGCGGTCATGCCAAGCCTCATATGGAGTGATAGACTACAGCACTTTAGTGGGACACCTATTCAGTACATATGTTGCACACATGACAGCCTCAAGTCAGAAACTATCTGGTAAAGCCTGACTCTTCACCATACACCTCGGCATCTCCATGAGTGACCTGTTCTTTCCTTCAGCGACTCCATTTTGTTGAGGTGTATATGGCACTATACACAGGTGTTTCATCCCACGTTAAGCCAGAAATGCATTAAAATCAGAAGACATATATTCCTCCTCTCGAGCAGAATGGAGGGTGCCCATTTTACATGCTAATACATTTTTAGCCAAAACCAAAAACAGTTTGAAGCACATGAACACTTCGGACTTTGCCTTCAATTGATATACCCATGCGTGCCTGGAAAAATCATCAATGAAAGTCACGAAGTAAAGATAATTCCCAAAAGAAGGTTTCTACATAGGCCCATAGAGATCACTATGTACAAGTTGCAATTTCTGAGTAGCCCGAACAGAAACATCTTTTGGAAAGGATGAACGCTGCATTTTGCCCAAAATACAGCTTCACAAACATGTTTTCCAGGTGCCTCAAGTTTGGGCAAAGAGGACATCATTTCAGATTTTTTGCAGGCGTAGCACACTAGCAAAATTGAGATGACCAAAGCATGTATGCCAAATCTTTGCATCTGACATAGCCTGAGAATCATTTACTGCACATGCCAAATTATTTACAGATCTTTCATAGTCTATGAGCTTATACAACCCATGACATAAAATGCTAGAAGCAATAATCACATCGCCATTTAACATATCATGAACTGTACACCTGTCATCAACAAATTTCACAACCAAGCCAATCTTGGCTAATGCAAAAACTGATGACATGTTATTCTTGATCCCTGGAACAAATAAAGCATCTGACAAAGTGAAAGAACTACCATCAGTAGTAGTCAAAATGATCTTACCAACTCCCATAACAGGATAAGAGGAGTTGTTGGCGCATGTAACAGTATTCCCTGTAGGGGCAGGCTCGAGTGAAGAGAAGAAACTGTGTTGTGAGGTAATATGTTTGGTCACCCCACTATCAAAATACCAAACATCAAAGTCTACTACAGACATGGAGTGCTCATGAGAAGATGGGTCAAAACTGCAG
The DNA here is from genome assembly GCA_020310875.1 of Ceratopteris richardii. Classification (NCBI taxonomy): domain Eukaryota; kingdom Viridiplantae; phylum Streptophyta; class Polypodiopsida; order Polypodiales; family Pteridaceae; genus Ceratopteris; species Ceratopteris richardii. The sequence goes on from CM035433.1 coordinate 81,025,062, forward strand.
AGAGTAGTAAACGCCCATTCTTCTTCCTGCACAAGATTAGCAAACTCTGTTTTTGGTGTAGAGGCCTCTACAACAATCATTCCAGCCTCTTTCTTCTTTGCCTCTTTAGAAGCCAGTTTTGGAAAGTTCTTTATGATATGATCATTCCCTTTACAGTACTTACAAAACATTTTCTGCTTTTCTGATTTTTTCTCATCTTTATCTTCCTTCTTTGAATATGCTGAATTAGCAAATTTCTACTTACTACTTACAGAGCTCCATTTTCCTTGGCCCTTCTAACTAGCCAGGAAAGCTTGATCTACAACTCGCATAATGGGCCTCTTCTGCCTGGACTGATCTTCGTGCAATAGAACAGAGACTAACTCCTCAAATGTTAAGGCATTTGGATTGCCTTTCATCATCAACTAAAGACTAGAAGTAAAACTCTGATATGAATTAGAAAGACCATTCAGAACGGTCTGCACAAGTGAGCTATCTGGTATAACCTCATCAACAGAAATCAATTGTTCCTTCAATTCTTTGATCTTCGTTAGGAAACTGTCCATAGAATCACCTTCATTCATGTGCTCACTCTCTAACTGTTTTCGGAGGTAAGAAACACGAGCCTCATTTCTAGCTTGGTAAGCAAATGTGAGGAATAATGGCACGTTGGATAGACAAAGCTATCAATGCATGTGTCTGGGCATCTCTGCCATCCTAGTGAATCTGCTCTATAGTAGGTGGAGCCGAAACTCGAGCAGGAATACGAATATGCAGAATATCATCGTCTTCGACACCTTTTGCATCAGCTTCAGTACCTGCAGTTGTAACAGTTGCAGGTATGATAGGACGTTTTTTGACAACCTACACAAGGTTCCACAGTCCTTTTGCAACCAACACATGTAACATCATATAAGCCCATAACGGGCAGTTGGTATCATCCAACTTATCCTCAACAGCCAACATACGGAATACATCACTGCTTTCAGCCATGGCCGATGACTAAGATACCTTGATATAGAAAATTGACTGTATCTCAAAAAGTTGAACAAAATTGCCTAGACGAATTCCACTAGACGTGTAGCAGACTTCGAGACGCCTATACTGGTGAACAAAAACTGGTATACACCTTTGGCACAAAAAGATGATATAGCCTATACAAGCGCTATGATAGTGCATTCACAGGCCTAAACGAGCTGAGATCGCTATTTCTGCACCACAGAGCGAAGCCGTTTTGCTCTCGAAAACATGCTGAGTACGCTCACCAAAATTTGTGTGATTTTGAGACTACAATGGGAGGAATGCCAACAGTGCCCTAGATGAAACGATGACCTGCTCTGATACCAATTGTTGGAGTTAGAGGTCTGTAGAACACGCGAACAGCAGAAGGAAGAAGAAGAATCTTAGAGCACAACACACAATATTGAATGTATTACTAGAGAATGTACAAAGATAAGTAGCCCATTAGGGCAATAGGAGTATATACAAGCCGAGGGAAAAAAACCTCCTAAAGAGGGAAAAAAGTGCCTCGGCGGTCCTAGTTTGTTCACACACATCACTACCTAAATATATCAACAGTACATGGTAAAATATTAATCTCAAACTAAGAATACCAAAAAGAACATATGAAGGGTACAGGTAATAAAACATGAATATATTTAAGGTAATGATGAGCTATTCAGAGTGCTCTCAACAAGGTAATGCCTAAATAGCATCTCCTGATCATGACGTCCTTTCAACTATGCAAAAGAGTGCCCTCAACAAGCTAATTCCTAATTGGCTTCTCCTGATCATGACGTCCTTTCAACTATGCAAAATAGTACATCCCTGAGCGCTAGATAAATAACATATACGAACATAATTTTCTTTGTTAAATTAGTAACTTCAACCAAAATGTATGAATTAGAAAGAAGCCTTACCATCTTCATGCCTTGCAAAAGAGAAAATCCCCTAGAAAGCACTAACAAACTTCATGATGACTTGATCTCCTTCATGCAAGAGCCAATTTCTTTTACGCTTGTTTCTCTATATTAAAAAGACTGTTGATGCGTGAAGGGGTGGAAGCTCTTGGTATTTCTGATCCTCTTAGACACAAATTCTAGGAAAGATGCAATAGATCATTCTTCTCGTGGGATTTCGGACTTGGTAGAGCATCATCCTCTCCAAATCGTTTGTAGGACATCCCTTCCAATACCATTCCAAAGGGCATGGGAGTATCCAAGCACCTCCCAAAGTAGGGCTTCCCTCTAGTTTATCCGTCAATCAAGCATAATGTACACCCTTATTGTCCATCCCAAATAATGGCACCTCTTTGGTGTGAGAAGAATATGTGCATAAGATCCTCACAGCCCCAAGGTACTTTTCACACCATGGATTGCACAACAAGTTTGAGCATATTGAATATTGGTCCATATTGCCCTCTGGGGAATTCAACACATGAGAATTACTTTCTTGATTTCCAAGAGTAGGTATCAAAGATGATTGAATTTAAGGTTCCATCATATACAAGACCAAGTTAACAACCACTTTCTGTTGATCACTTCAATACATTTTGGTGGTTTCTTAAATCTCAAGATATCTTCAATCCTATTACTATTTTTCCATTTAATACATTTTGGATTAGGCACTTCCTACACTTAAGAAGGCGAATCTTTCAATCTTGCCAAGCATTTATCCTTTGTTTAAAGAGGCACTATTCCTCGTAGTCAATTATGTGAATCAGATCAATGACCTTAAACCTTATCAAACTCCTATGGATTTAATCGAACATTTTGGAAGATCTTTGTGGGAACAACCATACAAAGATGTAATAGAAAAATTAAAAGCTATTTCTTTGTAAATGTGGCTCGAAATGTGAAGAACTCGAAGTATGGATGGCTTAGAGAAATAATGAAAAAGACAATATTCAGTTCACAAGTACATGGATAAATTAACTTTTTAAGTGTGTATGAGGTCGATAGCTTTTAGTGTGCTAACTAAAGATCCCTTATCATTTCGTACTCGTTTCTTCTAATAATTAGTTTATTAGAACCCTACTCTTGTCACGTAAATATTTCTCAAAGCTTGTATTTATTCTTTGCATATTGTGAGACAACTAGGCCCATAAGTGAGGAGTGGTCTATCTATGTATGCCTAGTGGAGGATATAACTTGTTTTGGTTCTCCTAGGTATCAAGACTACTTTGAGTGAAATAACTTGCATTAGCAAGGTCTCTAAGTATAATTGATCTGTGAAAAATATCATGGGTTCATCCTTGGAGAGCTTAGATAAGCAATTATCTCTATGAATAATGGTTTTGTAAGTGTGCTTGTCAGGCCATCTATGCTTCAAGGTTGCATAGGGGAGTTGCTTATTTCTCCCATCATGGGTCTCAGAGATTTTCAAGATAAAAAGGCATTCAAGTAAGATGAGGAGAAGCCATTGAAGTATCTTGAACGAAGGAGAGCTACTGTATCAAGTTCAAAATCACACATCAAGCAAAGGAAACTCAGGTAGTGAATATGAAAGCATCAATCTCATCTATTGGGCATTTTTGAGTTATAGAGGTAAATGTTGGTGCAAATCAAGCCTTCACCTTTGGCTTGGAACCCTTGAAGGATATCACTATGTGAAGCAAGAACCATAGGAACCTAGTCTTATGACTTATTACCATTTTATCTATTGTAAAAGTCTAAATGATTTGGCATGTAAATGATCACACCTACTTGATTAGATTCGTGAAAATTGGATGGTGTAATTGGAGAGAATATCTCCCTACTTTTAGAGGAGTGATTGAAGGGAGCCAAGAATTCAAATTTGAATTCAACCTCTCACTCAATTCATATATAAGTTGTACTTGAAAAGTCGCGATAGTCAAGCTCACTCCCCGAGGCATTCCACTATTGTAACTTTGTGTGTGTAAGTGCTACTTCATAGCCTACACCACAATACCTCATTTAGCTATGCTTGTCATGCTAATGAGATTGTACAACTACATTAATCAATAGAAGTATACACATTCATCATCTCTGTTTTCTCTGAGTCATCATCTCCAAGTCTGTCAACTTCAAAGAGGCATATCTCAGGATCTACTGAACCAAATCAAGTTATTCACAGAACATTGGAACCAGCTCCAAGCATACTACATGCCTACAAAATTTCAAGGTTAAAGGATCAGCCATTTCGGAGAAATCTCGCTCGAAGTGACCTCTGGTATTTTTCTGCAGAGTTCCTAAAAAGTCGGGAGTGTCCCTAACTTTGCTAAAGTGATTACTCTGTTATCATTTCTTCTCATTCCAGTTGCAAATGGTAGCTTGTTAAGCTAATTTAATATGTCCAGAAGGAATTTGATCAATTGTAAGTGTGCTGGTCATACTGAGTGAAAGACTGAGCAGGTGTCAATACCAAATTAGCAAGTTTTCTTGGATTCTTGAAGTCTCAAGTAGTCTGTTTTGATTTGATCATTATACATATCATTTGCAAAGTACATATATGCTTTCTTGGTATCATTTGGAAGCTAATCAAGTGTACTAAGCATATCTGAAGCAAAGGAGGGCTGGAGCAAAGCAGGTCTTGCAGCTTCAACTCAATCTCTTGAGTGCATCCAACCATCTCTCCCAACAGTGGTATCAGAGCAAACAAGGTAACAATGGGAGATGGTTTTCCTTCATTCATTGACAAATTGGATAGAAACAATTACCAAGCCTGGTCATTGAGAATGAAGACCTATCTACAAGGAAGAAGCCTATTTGGATTCATATCAGGAGATGAGGAACTGCCCTCATTCAAAGCTAGACGACTACCCACCAAGGATGAACAAGAGAGACTCAACCAATGGTGTGCAAAGGATGCTTTGGCAAGGTCTTACCTTCTTAACTCTATATCTGATTTCCTTTTACCTCATATAAGGAACTGTAAGACTTCCCAAGAGACTTGGGAAAATCTGTCAACATATTTCTCTTCCAACACAAGGGCCAGGAAGAATCAACTGTGGATTGAATTCACAACCCTTGGGAAGCAGCCCAAGCAATCAATCTCAGAGTATGTGACCAAGATTAAAGATGTGGCAGACCAATTAGCAAGTATTAGAGAGGAGATTGAAGAGGAGCAAATAGTCAGGCAAGTAACAAATGGACTCAAGGCAGATGATAAGTGGGAAAGCTTCAGCACTGCAATGGAGCTCTACATGGACATGCATACCCCAGATCTCACAACACTCATGGGCCAACTATTCACACATGAAGCAAAGTTTACAAAGGCAGGAGATCAATCAAAAGGTAACAACCCCTCTACTCTATATATTGATAAGAAAGTTAAGGATAAAGGTAAAGGGAAGAAGCAGGAAGAAGAAGGCTCTACCTCCCAAGCTAATTATGCAGGGAGAGGTAGATCTTCAAGAGGAAGAGGCAGAGGAGGTAAGTCAGGTAGGGGGAGACCCTACAACTCATTACCATGCAACATTTGTGGATTGTCCAATCACACCACAGATGAATGCTACAAGAACTACAAGAATCAGAGAGGAAGAGGCTATCAAAGAGGTGGATACTCTCAAGGGAGAGGCAGGTTCAACCAACACCAAGGCTACAATGGATACAACAATCAGTACAACAACAATTACAACCACAACCACAATGGTAACTACCAAGGTGGATTCAAAAATAGAAGAGATTACAACAACTACACAGAAGAGCAAGATGACTCCCTATTGATCATGAATATGACCTCCAAGGCAGGTACAAATGATGATCATTTATTTTATATTGACTCAGGATGTTCTAATCATGTAGCTGGCAATGTGGCACTACTCTCTAATTTGGAAGAACCCAAGGGCAAACATCAGGTACAAACAGGTGATGATACTAAACATTCTGTTGTAAAGATTGGAAATGTAAAGACATGTGATGGTAATCAGAACCTATTGAGCAGGGTACTCTATGTACCAACCATCACCAAGAATCAAATGAGTGTTGGTCAGATTGTGGAGAAAGGTTTGCAGGTCAGGTTCACTCAACATGGAGTATATGTGGAGGACCCAAGACATGGATTCAGAAGGATAGCCAAGGGAGAAAAATCAGGTAGATTGTTTACTTTTGAGCTAGAAGACACCAAGAACATTGCTTTATATAATTACAAGGATCAAACACTTTCAGAGTTAGAAATATGGCACAAGAGGTTAGATCACATAGGTGAAAGAACCCTAAAGCAAATGTGCAGGGATCAATGTGTGCTTGGGATACCTAATGTATCCAAGCAACACATGATTTACAAGTGTGGAGCATGTCAGTTTGGTAAGTCTCACAGGTTGCCCCATTCAAGGAAAGGTTTCATGCATGAAGACTACTTAATCTTGGTACACACAGATGTTTGGGGACCTAGCAAGGACCCTTCTATTTCAGGATCAAGGTATTATGTGTCCTTCATTGATGACTATAGCAGGTGGACTATCTTATACTTTATGAAGCATAAAGATGAAGTGTTTAATTGTTTCAAGAGGTATCTTGCACTTGTTGAAAACCAAACAGGAAGAAGCTTGAAGAGGCTAAGGTCAGATGGAGGAGGAGAATACTTCTCCAATGAGTTTGAAGATTTCTTGCAGGAAAGAGGCATCAAGAGGGAGATAACCACAAGGTACTCACTTGAACAAAATGGAGTAGCTGAAAGAAGGAATAGACTCATTGTAGAAACAGCTAGGTCTATGCTTAATGAAAAGAAGTTGCCAAATTATCTTTGGGCAGAGAGTGTATCTACTGCCACATATCTCATTAACAGGTTGCCATCCAAATCACTTGATGGCATGACACCTTATGAAGCTTGGCATGGTAAGAGACCTTCTCTGGATCATTGTAAAATCTTTGGTTGTGTAGCATATGTGCATATTCCCTCACAGGTAAGGGGAAAGCTATACCCTAAAGCTGAAAAATGTATCTTCATTGGTTATGATTTGAACCAAAAGGGATACACATTCTACAATCCAACAAACAAAGGCTTCAAGGTAAGCAGAGATGTCATCTTTGATGAGAATGACTCATGGTATGAGAATGAATACAGGAAGGTTAGTCTACCCTATGATATGGAAGAAGACTTCCCAAAGCTCACCAAGGAGGAACCAATCCAGAAAGATGAATCAAGCTCAGATGATGATGATACAATTAACCTTGAGGAATTCAAGGCATGGAAGTCCAAAGGGAAGATGAAAATGAAGCAACTAGAGGATATTCTAGAATCCTCAAATCAATCTGTTAGAAGATCTCAGAGAGAAAGCAAAAAACCAATCAGATTTGGGTATGACACATCACTTGTAACTAAACATTCTGTATATCTTGCAAAGGATTTGTTGAATGAAGAACCAGGTACCTATGAAGAAGCAATCACCAAACCAACATGGAAAGGAGCTATGGATGAAGAAATTGAAGCTCTCAAGGAGAGTGATACTTGGCACTTGGTACCCAAGAAGGACTCTATGAAGGTGATAGGATCCAGATGGATCTACAAGCTAAAGAGGAATTCAGATGGAACAATAAACAGGTACAAAGCTAGGTTGGTTGCCAAGGGTTTTTCACAAACCCAAGGCATTGATTATGAGGAGACATTTTCTCCTGTGGCTAAGATGCCAACTATCAGAATATTGGTGAGTGTAGCTGCATCCAAGAATTGGAACATGTACCAATTAGATGTCAAGAATGCTTTCTTGAATGGATGGATATCTGAAGAAGTCTACATGTCACAACCACCTGGCTATGAAGATCCCAAGAAGGTAAACTATGTTTGTAAATTGAAGAAGGCTCTATATGGTTTGAAGCAGGCACCTAGAGCATGGAATTACAGGTTGACAACCTACCTTCAAGACCAAGGATTTGTGATGAGCAAAGCTGATACTTCTCTGTTCATAAAGAGAAGTAGTATAGAGGGTAATCTACTTGTGTGTTTATGTTGATGACATCATCATTACAGGCAATGATTTCAATGGGATTAGACACATCAAAGGACAGATGATGAAAGAATTCAAGATTAATGATCTTGGATTATTGAAGTACTTCTTAGGTCTTGAGTTAGTCTACACCAACTCAGGTATATATATCACTCAAAAGAAGTATGTACAGGATATGGTCAAGAAGTTTGGCTTGGAGGATGCTAAAGTCTCAACTACTCCAATGGAGGTCAACCTAAAGCTAAGTGCACATGAAGGGGATGAAATACAAGACATTACAGGATATCAAAGCATGGTAGGTAGTTTGAATTATGCTACCTTGACAAGAATTGACATAGCATATGGAGTTAGTGTGCTAAGCCAATTCATGCACAAACCAAGGGTACCTCACCTAGAGGCAGCAAAGAAAATCTTGAAGTACCTCAAAGGAACTAAAAGCCATGGTTTGTATTTTCCTTATACATCAGACATTGATATTAAAGTATATTCAGATGCAGATTGGGCAGGATGCAAGGATGATAGGAGGAGCACATCAGGATACATTTGTTTTGCAGGAGATAAACCTATTTCTTGGTCAGCCAAGAAATAACCTACAGTGGCATTGTCATCCACTGAAGCAGAGTATAGAGGGCTTGACAATGCCACTCAAGAGGCTATCTGGTTAAAGCTTTTGTATACAGAGCTAGGCCTATACACTAGGCCTCCAATCATCTTTGGAGATAACACAAGCTCTCTTCACCTTGCAGCTAATCCAATATATCATGCTAGGACAAAACACATAGAGGTTCATTACCACTATGTGAGAGAGAAGTTACTAAGCAAAGAGATTCAATTGACTTATGTGTCCACTAATATGCAATGTGCAGATTTACTTACTAAAGCTTTAGATGGAAACAAGTTATGCAGATTTAAATCCATGATTGGATTACAGGATGTGATTGAAGAATGAAGATGAAGACTTGAGCCAAATGTTTCGCTTGAGGGGGAGCTGTTGGTGCAAATCAAGCCTTCACCTTTGGCTTGGAACCCTTGAAGGATATCACTATGTGAAGCAAGAACCATAGGAACCTAGTCTTATGACTTATTACCATTTTATCTCTTGTAAAAGTCTAAATGATTTGGCATGTAAATGATCACACCTACTTGATTAGATTCGTGAAAATTGGATGGTGTAATTGGAGAGAATATCTCCCTACTTCTAGAGGAGTGATTGAAGGGAGCCAAGAATTCAAATTTGAATTCAACCTCTCACTCAATTCATATATAAGTTGTACTTGAAAAGTCGTGATAGTCAAGCTCACTCCCCGAGGCATTCCACTATTGTACTTTGTGTGTGTAAGTGCTACTTCATAGCCTACACCACAATACCTCATTTAGCTATGCTTGTCATGCTAATGAGATTGTACAACTACATTAATCAATAGAAGTATACACATTCATCATCTCTGTTTTCTCTGAGTCATCATCTCCAAGTCTATCAACTTCAAAGAGGCATATCTCAGGATCTACTGAACCAAATCAAGTGATTCAAAGCACATTGGAACCAGCTCCAAGCATACTACAAGCCTACAAAGTTTCATGGTTAAAAGATCAGCCATGTCGGAGAAATCTCGCTCGAAGTGACCTCTGGTATTTTTCTTCCTAAAAAGTGGGGAGTGTCCCTAACTTTGCTAAAGTGATTTCTCTGAGTATAGTTTATCATTTCTTCTCATTCCACTTGCAAATGGTAGCTTGTTAAGCTAATTTAATATGTCCAGAAGGAATTTGATCAATTGTAAGTGTGCTGGTCATACTGAATGAAAGACTGAGCAGGTGTCAATACCAAATTAGCAAGTTTTCTTGGATTCTTGAAGTCTCAAGTAGTCTGTTTTGATTTGATCATTATAAATATCATTTGCAAAGTACATATATGCTTTCTTGGTATCATTTGGAAGCTAATCAAGTGTACTAAGCATATCTGAAGCAAAGGAGGGCTGGAGCAAAGCAAGTCTAGCAGCTTCAACTCAATCTCTTGAGTGCATCCAACCATCTCTCCCAACAGTAAAGGATATTCTCACTTCCTCTACATCAAAGGGATCCATGAGAGTGCATTACAGTTCACCATATTCAAGTATAGCACTCAAATCAAGAAGTTGGATAAGAATTATTATCATCCATGGATGTTTAGAATCTCTAGCTATAGGTTGTCATGGATGATGATATCCTTGTTGCGTACACCTTGAATGGGCTTGGTATGATGAGAAGTGGAAGGCTTCTACATGATCTATGTATGTCAAAGATACTCTTCCTAACTTTGAGCACGTGGTGGGCTTAATGGTGACTAGGGAGATGGTTTTTGTAGGCGCAAAGACAAAGGGCAATGAAGCCCAAGCTTTCTATGTAGGTAAAGGCTAAGAAAGAGGAAGGAGATAGCTTAGAGGAGGAGATACACAAGGGTGAAAATCAAATGGTGATTGTGATGAAGAACAAGGCTCCAAATACTCTTCATCAAGATGGATAGAAAAATTCAAATTTAGAGCAGGAAGGTTTAGCTAGAATAGAAAAAACCAAATCTCAGAAGCCTACTTCATTTGTAGCACATATGAACCCTATGCAAGGCATTTATTTCAAATGGAGAAGAAAATTTTAACCTATAATGGTTAAGGCAATTATGCATCTACTTCAAATGAAGACGAGAGCATGCTAGCTACAATGCAGATGAGTGAGTATAAGACACAAGGGTCAACCAAATTACACTACTAACTATTCCTAATTGGTCGCTTGATTTCCATGTGCATACAAATGCAAGACTTCACGGAGTTGGAACAACCATGTTCACATAAGGTGGCAATTTATTGCTTATGCAAGAAGATTACTAACAATCATGGAAGAAATTATAGTACCATAGAAAGATAATGTTTTGGTATTGTATTTGCACTTCAAAGGTTTTGGTATTGTATTCAAGGAGTACGTTTTATTTTCATCCTGTATTATCAAACAAGAATGTATTTCATTGATAGGCCTAAAGTGGCTAGAAGGGTTTTATGGTGGCTACTATTCTTTTAGAAATATTTGTTTGATATTGACACCAAGCTAGGTAAAGAGCATCACATGGCAGACCAAGTCTCAAGGACGGCCATGAGTGAAAGCAAAGAGCTACAAGATTTTCCACAAGAAGTCATGTGCCTATTATCCAAGAGAAAATGAGAAGGCAAAAAGCTCCAACAATATTTTATTTGAGCTACTCTTGGATTTGTATTTTCACCATCATAACTCTTGGCCATAAGCTGATATTAGAGAAATTTGGGCCTTTTGACATACCACAAGAAGAGGCACTACTAGCAAGAATCCATTCCCTTAGGTCTATGGTAAGGAGGCACTAGCTCCCTTCAAATTCATGATCATAAAAGAAGTTGACGCCAAGTTGGTCAGAACTGATCCTCACATTAGGAAACTAGCAGCATTGGAAGAATACGAGGAAGCAATAATGAAGATAGGTATCTAAGGCCTATTGAAGTGAAGGAAGGATCCTTGGCCTTGATGCATCAAATCTCACCAATACCCACTAAATTGGTACCAAGTGTGAAGGACCTTATAAAGTGATGAGGATATTACCCAAAGGAGTAATCGAGATGGAAGACTTGAAGAGTGAGAAAATGAGCCTTGTTAACATTCATAGGGTGAAGGAATTCTTCAACTAAAGCAATCAAGAGGGATATCACTTACTATATATACCATAAGATCATTTCAATTTTGCGATATTATTAATTTCTCATAGAGTAAAGAGTCTTTACTTGTAAATGAAGAGAAAGGTTGCACCGAGATGGTGAAAACACTTGAAGCAGGGATCTATAGCATTCTAGTTTTGCCAAAATATATTGGCAAATCATCTTCATGTGGCTTGTTGTTGGAACCACTTTCAATCACCCTATTGGGCCATATGGAGGAACTCATTCTCTTCCGCCCATTTTGCATCCATTTGGCCATCTTGGCATTGGTGTTCTCTCTTTGGTGACCCTCGATCATTGGGGCTTGGGGCCTCCCTTGAGGTGACCCCTCACCTTTGGGATCTCATAATGTATGGATAATCAATGATGAGATGTTCTCCGAGGAATTATGGAAGATAGAAAGGAAGAATGTGCAAAACCCATTAAGAATTGAGAAACTCATTTCCTTGTGAAAGTATAGGAGGTCCATGATAACTTGAGAGATTAGAGCAACCCCAACTTTGTCTAAAATTACTAGAGAAAGGTGAGTAATTAACCTTGTAAGGCATGTGAGGTGAAACTTGGGCTTGGACACTTTTGGAAAGAGGGGACCCTTGGGCTTGGATAATTCTAGACAGAAGTGTTCGAGTTAGATGTCTACGAAAGCACGTGAATAGCACAAGGAAGAAGAAGAAGCTTGCAATATAACACACAATACTGAATGTATTACCATTAGAATGTACAAAGATAAGTAGCATGTTAGGGCAATAGGCGTATATACAAGCTGGAAGAAAGAAACCTCCTAAAGAGGCAAAAAGTGCCCCGAAAGTCCTAGAGTGTTCACACACATCACTACGTAAATATATCAACAAATCCTTTGTGCGAGTGATGCAATGAACAAGGAGCTGGCACTCATGTATAAGGAAGTGCCAAGCTATTTGGAATCAATCCACAAAAGGAAGTAAGCCCAAAGCTTTGTGAAAAGCTTCAAACTTCTCCCTAGGCAGACTCTTGCATGGGCACATATGCCAAGCTCATCTCCCCAATAGAGAACCTTTTCATGACATAATGATAATGCTCCTCAATGTGCTTAGTGCAACTATGGAACACAGGGTTCCTCGCAACTGCCAATGCGCTTTGATTGTCATTGAAGATGGTGGTGGTAGAAGACTGACCAACAACCAAATCAGCCATAAGGCATCTAAGTCAAACACACCCAACAGTGGCTATGAAAGCTGCCCTACACACAGCCTCACAACTTGAAGTGGCCACAGTAGGCTACTTCTTGCTCAACCAAGGTATAGCAGCATGTCATAAACATACACCACAATGATCAGAAGCATATCATTAGCATGCTTAATATATTAGGTGCTTTCAGTTGGACTGCTCTCAAAACCATGTGCAATTAGATAGGCATGTATCTCTCATACCAAGCATGTGGTGCTAGCTTTAACCATATAATGCCTTCTTCAACCTGCACACTTGGTTTTCATGCCCTTTTTGCACAAAGCCACGGGGCTGAAAAACATACACTTCTTCATGGAAGTCACCATTTAGAATTGTTTTAATGTCCAACTGATGTCGATTCCAACCATGATGAGCTGCAAGTGCACAGATGCTATGAACAATAGTCATTTGAGAAGTAGGAGCAAACTATACCCAACAAAAATACATTTTATTACTTTATCATCCAATTATTTGCGATGTTGTTCAGGCACTAATGCATATGCCAAACAACCAAAATATGCAAATGAGCAACAAATGTCTTGTGACCATTGGATGCCTCATATGGAGTGATAGATTATAGCGCTTCAGTGGGATACTTGTTAAGTATATATCCTACACACATAATAGCCTCAAGCCAAAAACTATGTGGTAAAGCCTAACTCTTGAGCATACACCTCGCCATCTCTATGAGTGACATGTTCTTCCATTCAGCAACTCCATTCTATCTAGGTGTATACAGCATCGACACTGTACACTGATGTTTTATCCCACATTCACCTAGAAATGTAGTCAAAAGACATATATTCCCCCCCTCCATCTGAATGGAGGGTTCCCATTTTACATGATAATAGATAAATACTTCGGACTTTGCTTTCAATGGATATACCCATGCATGCCTGGAAAAATCATCGATGAAAGTCATGAAGAAAAGATAGTTTCCAAAAGAGGTAGTTTGCATAGGACCACAGACATTAACTTTAAACAAGCTAAAGTCTGTGAGTAGCTCGAATTGGAACGTCCTTTGGAAAGGAGGAATGTTGCATCTTACCCAAAATACAGCCTTCGCATACATGCTTACTAGGCACCTCAAGTTTGGGCAAAGTAGACACCATTTCATAATTCTATAGTTGTAGCAAACTAGCAAAATTCAGATGACCAAAGTGTGCATGCCAAAGCTTTGCATCTGACATAGACTCAGAATCATATACTGCACATGCTGAATCATTCACAGATCTTTCATAGTCTATGAGCTTATATAGCCCCCAACATAGAATGCCAGAAGCAAAAATGAGAACAGAATTTGACATATCATGAATTGTGCATCTATCATCAACAAATTTTGCAACCAAGCGAATCATGGCTAATGCAAAAACTGATAACATATTTTTCTTGATCGCTGGCACAAATAAAGCATCTGACAATGTAAAAGAACTACCAGGAGTAGTAGTCAGAAAGATCTTACCAACTCCCATGATAGTATAAGAGGATTTGTTGATGCATGTAACAGTATTTCCTATAGGGGCAGGCTCTAGTGAAGAGAAGAAACTGTGCTTCGAGGTAATATGTTTGGTTGGCCCACTATCAAAGTACCAAAAATCTCAGTCTATTGCAAACATGCACTACTCATGAGAAGATGGTTCAAAACTAAAACATTAGTAAACGCCCATTCTTCATCCTGCACAAGTTTAGCGAACTCTATTTTCAGTGCAAAGGCCTCTGCAACAACCATTCTGGCCTCTTTCTTCTTTACCTCTTTAGCAACCACTTTTGGATAGCTCTTAATTACATGATCATTCGCTTTACAATATTTGCAAAACAATTTCTGCTTTTTTTATTTCTTCCCATCTTTGTCTTCCTTCTTTGAATGTGCAGCATTTGCATATTTCTGCTTACTCATAGAAGAGCTCCATTTACCTTTGCCCTATTGACTACCCATGAAAGCTTGATCTGCAACACACATAATAGACCTATTCTGCCTAGACTGCTCTTCCTACAACAAAATAAAAACTAACTCTTCAAATGTTAAGGCATTTGGATTGCCTGTCACCATCAAATGAAGAGTAGAAGAAAAACTCTAATATGAGTCAAAAAGACCATTCACAACAGTCTCCACAAGTCAACTGTCAGGAAGGAGTTCATCTACACAGATCAATTGTTCATTGAAATCCTTTATCTATGTTAAAAAACTGTCCATAGAATCATTTTCATTCATGTTCTCACTCTCTAACTATTTTCGGAGGTAAGCAATATAAGCCTCATTCCTAGCTTGGTACAATGTGGTAAGAGTATCCCAAGCATCCTTAGTTGTTCTACAATAGTGAATGTGAGGAATAGTGACACGTTTAACAGACAAACTTATCAATGCATGTGTGTGAGCATCTCTGCCATCCCAACAAATTTTCTCTATAGTAGGCACAACACAAACAGTAGCACGAACATGAATCTATAGAATATCACCATCCTCAACAACATTTGCATCAGCTTCAGTATTTGTATTTATAGTACCTATATTCACAGGCGTAATAGGAGGTCTTTCAACACCCTCCACAATATTCCATAGTCCTTTTGTGACCCATACATGACGCATCATATAAGCCCACAATGGGTAATTAGTACCATCCAACTTATCCTCAACAACAAACATATGAAATACATCACTGCTTTTCAACCATGGCCACTAACTAAAATAACCTGATGCAAAAAAGGTGATTGTATCTTAAAAATTTGAACAGAACTATCCTGACAAGTTCTACAAAACTTGTAGCAAACTTTGAGATGCTTATACTAGCGTACTAAAACTCGTATATATCTTTGGCATAAATAGACAAAATAGCCTACAAAAGCACTACAATTGTGCATTTGGCGGCCGAAACATGCTGAGATTGTGATTTCAGCACCACACAATGAAGTTATTTTGATGTCTGAAAGAACTTGAGTATGGTCACCAAATTTTGTGTGATTCTGAGACTGCAACCGGAGAGGTGTCAATGATGCCCTAGATGAAGCACCGACCTGCTTTGATACCAATTGTTGGAGTTAGACATCTGTGGAAGCACATGAATAGCACAAGGAAGAAGAACAAGCTTGGAGCACAACACAAAATACTAAATGTATTACCACTAGAATGTACAAAGATAAGTAGCCCATTAGGGCACTAGGAGTATATACAAGTGTGGGGAAAGAAACGCCCCAAAGAGGGAAAAACGTGCCCTGACAGTCCTAGAGTGTTCACACACATCACTACCCAAATATATCAACAAGAAGACACCCTCTTTCCCTACTTGACATCATGTTTAACGATTAGTAGGCGACTAGTTCACCTTTGATGGTGATTAAGGTGATTTCATGGAAAGGGACAGAGGGATGACCCGAAGCCCAACACAACCACAATACCCCATCATGGGTGACCCTAGGCCTAGAGCAACCTGATATCTCATCATTGGTGACCCCAAGCTTAGGATGCTCCAATATCTCATTTGGGTGACACAATATCTCATCATCGGCGACTTAAGGAGAATTTAAGGAGATTATGGTTCATGACCATCAATAGGGGCATCTTTTTCTTGATACAAGGCGACTCCATCTAGGGGGTGACCCAAGTACAAAGCGACCCCACCTCCTAGGTGCAACACCTAATAAGGATGAATTTTCAACTTTATCATGGGTAACATATCATCAGGAGAATTATAAGGAGAATTGAGCAATGAGAGTTATGGAGAGAGATCTATATCAAGGCAATGTCTTGCATGGACACTATAATGACCATCTAGCGAGTCCTCTAGTAAGAGCACCAAGGGGCAACTAATGTTTTTTGAGCATCAAGGAGGAGATCTTAATTGGCATGATGCTAATTAAGGTGATGATTCCAATTCCTCTTCGAAAGGAAACTATGTCTCCTCTTGAAAGGCAACTTTGTCCCTATTGCAATTCATCCAATCTATCTCCAAATTTGACTAATGGGTTTGAGTGCATTCGTCCCTATTCAGATTCATTGTTTTAGGAAATCCCTCCAAATTTGTTGGGAGATGGTCTTGCAAAATTATCTTGGGAGGCTAGAACAAAAATCATCTTGAAACCTCTTGCAAATTTGCCTTGCGAATTCTGCTACACATTCACATACCAAATTATCGTCACCAAAATGCAAAGCTCTATGCTATCCAAGAGATACACTTATTATTTGATTGCATGACCATTTTGGAGCTTGTATAATTGGATCTTTATTTGTTTAAGCTTATGGAGGAAATTCATGAGCATAAAAAATTCTCTTGCATGATATGAATGCTTGGAAAGAGACAGAGAGGGAGAGGAAGAGAGAGAGGCGGAGGGAGAGAGAGAGAGAGAGAGAGAGAGAGAGAGAGAGAGAGAGAGTTAGATCTGTCTACTGCTATTATGGCAATTGTCAGAGATGGAGATTTTGAATAATTAGGGAGAGAGAAGTAGAAAAAAGAGGAAATCGATGTTGTAATGTAGAGAGATAGAGAGTTGGATACACATAGGTGGATATGGAAAGATACCTCTCATGAATCAAGTTAGGAAGATCAAGATGTTTGTTTTAGGAATTCAAAAAAGTTCATAATGTTGGCAATTGTACCAAAGAAAAGGAGTTTCTCAGATACATTGTTGGGATAGAGAAGACTAGGCATGCAGAGAAGAGACGACATGGAATTCTAGTAAAAGTTGGAGAGAGAGAAAGAGAGAGGGAGAGAGAGACAGAGAGAGAGAGAGAGATTTCTCACTATCTACTATGTATAGATTAGGAGGTAAAAAGAGAGACAAAGGGAGTGAGAGAGAGAGAGAGGGAAAGAAAGAGATAGATAGATAGAGAGAGAGAGAAAAAAAGGTAGAAGTTAAGGTATAGAGCACATACATTCTTAGATTGTTGCTCCCAATCGAAGTTTGTTGTAGATTCTAGGCACCATAGAAAGAGATGATTTTAGGACAGAGAACTTAGAGAGAAACAGCCTACTAAAAATCAAAGGTGATGTTGTAGATGAGAATGCAACTAAACGAGAGAGATTACATAGGATTTTTAAACTCATTAGGATAATGTAGTCCTCTAGTCCGGTGAAAAAAGCAAGTAATTGTTGGATAAGAGTAAAGCATTGAACAAACATCCCAGTTAGATGTTTGAGACAACTAAACATTAAGTGCTCCAAATCAAATTCAAGTGAATCAAGAGTTCTCAAAGTCTTGTGAGGGATAAGAATCCCACCTTCGTTACTAAGTTCAATGCACCACTCATGCCCAGAAATGGACTACTAATTTGAATCCACCCAGTTCACATGTTTGTGTGCCAATCACACCTAGTAGAAAACTATGAATCACTATTAAGCAAGGATAAAGGTGATGGAATTGTCCACTTGTATCCTCTCAAGGTAGAGCTTTAATTTTTATCTAGAAAATTCTAGATAGGGGTACATAAGATAGATTTATGATGACTTAGTGTGATGCCTTCACTAGTAGTGAATGAATTTAGATATAGGCCAAAGGTCAACTATGGACTTCTACAAATTACTAGATAGGGTAGTAGAGTGTGGGTGGCCATCAAACAAATATTACCCTTTTGCAACTTATATTAGGTCAAATAATACTCAGGGTGGTTAGGAAATCTCAAGGTGCACACATAGAGCTATTTAGTATATGTTTTATTCTTCACTTTTAATGGATATCAACATAAGAGACATGGAAATCTTAAGTGTAGGTGCAATAGAAATAGGATTTAGAGACTTGATTAGAAACAATGAGCAATTAGAGTTCTTGAATTTAATTGAATATATGTGCGAACTCATGAAAGATATTGTAAGTACATGCTAAAAGATTACTCTCAAACTTAGAACGCTAAAAGAACATATGAAGGTTACAAGTAACAAAACTTGAATAGATTTAAGGTAATGATAACCTATTGGGATTCTCATGAATCACTAATGCTGAATTGGCTTCTCCTCATAATGAGGACCTTTCACGTATGCAAAAAAATGATGTCCTTTCAAGTATGCTATATAATTAGCATATACAAACATAATGTTCTTTATTAAATTAGGAACCTTCAACCAAAGCCATGAATCACATATCAAGAATGTTCATGGGAGTCAAATGAATGAAGACAAACCTCAAACTAAAACAAAGAAGAAGGTGAAAACATCAATTAAAACCACGATAACACCTTTTTCTTTTATTAAAACTACATGAAAGTTTAGGAACTACAAGGGGATTTATAACCCTATTAGAGGTCAAATAATGAAACAATTATTCTTGATTTGCCTTATTTCTCTTATTTTTTCTATACTCAAGAGATTAAGGTGAACTTTTTGTGCTCTTCAAAACAACTTAAACATGATCTCCCAAGGCCATTATTATTTTTCTATGTGATGATGGTTCTGGTGGAGCTATTGTTCGTATTTCTAACAAGTAATTATGTTTCTTGTACTCAGGTTAGCTCTTCTTCAAATCAATGATCTGCGGTTTCTTTCGAAAGTGCTATTAATCATATTGTTTTCTTTACGTTTACATCTAATTCTTGCACTAAGAGAACTATTTGCTTGAAAGGGTTAGCCAGCCTCAAAGTTCTCATGCTATTGTTTGCGGATATTGATATGGTTGTTACTTGTTGATATTTGATCAACATCCATGACCTTATTGAAATAACTTCCAACACTGGATTTATTTAGAACATTAGGTAAAATGGGTGTAATTATGATAATGATAGATTGCATATATTTTTTCTTTCTCCTATTTTCCTTCATAAGCATTAGCATGTCCTATGAGGTGAACAAATCCTTTTCTTTTAAAAATTACTATCAAGTTAGAATTTATCTTTTTATGGATTTCCCTCATTAGAATTTTGGTTTTCCTCATTTGTTCCTTACCTTTGAGAGCATGATTGTATCAAGAATAAACATTAACTTGATCCATAAACAAGCTATTAGAATATATTATCTTCCACATAATATTAAAACTAGGAATATTAAGCTCATTCATAGAAACTAACCCAAGGATGAATTGAAGAATGGGAGGCATGTCTCTTATCTAACTTGTTTTCCATAAGAATCCAACCTAGCATTTGTGTGTTGTAAGAAGCATTAACAATATGTGATCTACTCGTCTTTATCAATGATCTGATTATGGGGAGGTTTCTTTTAACCAACTTCAAATACATTAATAACGAAGGAATACAAGAAGAAAAAAGAAGGAGATATAAACAAGCCTCACGATCTTGATGCCTTGCAAAAGTGAAAAGGCACTAGAAAGCACCAACAAGCTTCATGATGGCTTGGAGCCAATTTCTTTTAAGATTCTTTCTCTCTATTAAAAAGACTCTTGATTCTTCAAGGGGTGGAAGCTCTTGGTTCTTCCGATCCTTTTAAACACAAATTCTAGGAAAGATTCAATAACTCATTCTTGTCTCCAAATCTTTTGTAGGACCTCCCAAAGTAGGGCTTCATGCCTCTAGTCTATCGATCAATCAAGCATAAGGTACACTCTTATTGTCCACCCCAAATAATGGCACCTGTTCAGCATGCGAAGAATAGGTGCATAAGGTCCTCACACCCCGAAGGTATTTTTTCACACCATGGGTGACAACAACTTTGAGCATATTTAATATTGGTCCATATTCCCATCTCGGAATTTCGATGCATGAGGATTACTTTGTTAATTTCCAAGAGAAGGTACCAAAGTTCATTGACCTTAAGGTTCCATCATATCAAAGGCCAAGTTAAGAACCACTTTCTATTGATCACTTCAAGACATTTTGGTGGTTTCTTAAATTTCAAGATGTCTTAAATCCTATTACCTTTTCTCCATTTAATACATTTTGGATTAGGCATTTCCTTCACTTAAGAAGACATATCTTTCAGTCTTGCCAAGCATTTTTCTTTTGTTTCAAGAGGCACTAGTCCTTGTAGTCAACTATTTGAATATGATCAATGACCTTAAATCTTATCGAACTCCTATGGGCTTCGTACTAGAGGTTCTTCCATTGTTGGAGTACTTTGGATGAAATTTTGTTAGCCATTTGGAGGGCCTTGTTTTCAATTAGTGAAATGCTACATATCGGGGACCAAATGGAGTCATTTTTTCTAATTCTACATGTGTAGTTCTAGTTTGTTGAGTACCTAATCCCATGTCTTCCTCAAAGAGATATCAAGCCCAATGAAATACAGAGTTTCCAGACTAAGTAGCCCAAAATGAATTTAAATGAATTTTAAGTAGAAATATTTTAACCATACATTTCAGAAAATCAACAACAAAGGTTTTGGAAGATCTTTGTATACACAATGGTACAAAGATATTAAAGGAACTTTAAAAGCTATTTCTTTGTAAACGTGGCTCAAAATTTGAGGAACTTGAAGTAACGATGGCTTAGAGACATAGTTGAAGAGAAAATAGTCATTTCACAAGAATAAAGATAATCAGTGATGGTCAGTGATCATTTCATACTCATTTCTTTTTTATCATTAGTTATTTAGAAAGCTATTCTTGTCACATAAATGTTTCTCAAAGCTTGTATCTAATGTTAGTATATTGTGAGACAACTAGGCCACAAAGTGAGTAGTGGTCTATCTCTATATGCCTAATGGAGAATATAAGTTGTTTGTCTTGAAGGCATTGGTTCTCCCAGTAGGAGTAACTTTTTTGAGTGAAATAACTTGCATTAGCAAGGTATCTAAGTATAATTGATGTGTGAAAAATTGCATGGGTTCATTCTTCAAGAGTTTAGATAAGCCATTGTCTATGTGAACAATGGTTTTGTGAGTGTGCTTGTGAGGTCATCGATGCTTCAGGGCTACATAGGGAAGGTGTTTATTTCTCCCATCATTATTAGATCTTTTCAACATACAAAAGCATTCAAAGACGACAAGGAGAAGCCATCGAAGTATTTTGAAGTAATGTGAGCTGCTAAATCAAGTTCAAAATCACACACCAAGCAAAGGAGATTCAACTAGTGAATATGAAAGCATCAATCTCATCTAATGGGAGCTTTTGAGTTACAGAGGTAAAGGCTATTACTATTTCTCACAAGAGTGCATTAGAGTTCACCATATTCAAATATAACACTCAAATCCAGCAGCTGGATAAAAATAATTATTAGCCATGGACGTCTAGAATCTCTAGCTATAGATTGTCACATTGATGATGTTTACCTAGTTTCATACACTTTGAATGGGCTTGGTATGATGAGAAGTGGAAGGCTTCTACATCAGCTATGTATGTCAAGGATAATGTTTCTAACTTTGAGTGTGTGGCAACCTTGATGGTGACTAATGAGATGAGTATTGTATGCACAAAGACAAAGGGAAATCAAGCCTAAGCTTTCTATGTAGGTAAAGGTAGAAAAAGATCACAAAGGAGCTAGGGCAAAGGAAGAGGTAGATAAGGGTGAAAATTAAATAATGATCGTGATGAAGAACAAGGAAGCCAATACTCTTCGTCAAGATGGATAGACAAATTCAAAGTTAGAGGAGGAAGATTCAACTAGGATAGAGAAAACGAAATCTCAGAAGCCTGCTTCATTGTGGCATATATGGCCCCTATGCAAGGCATTGATATCAAAGAGAGAAGAATAATTCAACCTACAATGGTCAAGGTAATTATGCATCTACTTCAAATGAAGATGAGAGCATGCTAGCTATGATGAAGATGACTGAATATAAGACACAAGGGTCAAGCACATGGTACATCAATAGCGCATGTAGCAACCACATGAGTTGCAACAAGGAGTTCTTCTCAAACATGCAAGTGCCATTGATTAAAGGTCATGTGGGAATAGGTAATGACACTCCTAATGCTATTGCACACATAGGTGATGTTACGTTGGATGGATCTCACAAAGCCAAGTGTTTGAAATGTTTTTTCATGTTCACACAATCACAAAGAGTCTAGTCTATATGGGGAAATGGTGGAGAGAGGACTTCAAGTCAAGTTCAACTAGAAGGAATGTTTTGTGGAAAACCCTAAAGACGCGTATAGATTGATAGTCAAATGCAAAAAGGAGGGAAGGCTATTCACTTTGGATGTGAAGCCTAGAGTGGACCATACAAGCTACTTCACATTTGGAAACAACAAGGTAGCAAAATTTTGTCTCCCTACATTAAATTGATCTAGAAACAAGTTATTAGAGTATGTTTATGTACAAGAGTAGTTGCCCAAGATTTGTGTCAACATGCGGAGAATTTGAAGGAAATACTTGAATAGTGTTTCAACACAGGCTTGAAGTTGAACCTTGCTAAATGTCAGTCTTCATTCACAAAAGGTACACTCCTTGGCCACATAATTATGGTCAAAGTGGTAAGTGTTGATCAGGCTAAGGTAGCTATGATCCTTTCCATGTCAATTACGTAGATTCCTAAGGAAGCGCAAAGATTTTTAGGTCATGCAAGATACCATAGGAGATTTATAAAAATGTATGAGAAAATACTTAAGCCTCTTTCAAGTCCTACAAGCAAGAAGATCCCTTTCTCTTGGAGTTTTAAAGAGAAAAAGCATTAAATGAGCCAAAACTAAGGTTTTGTAACACACAACTACTAACTATTCCTAATTGCTCAATTGAGTTCCATGTGCATACAAATGCAAGTCTTCATGCAGTTAGAGTGGTTCTAGCACAACCATGCTCACATAACGTGCAAAACCTATTGGTTATGCAAGAACATTACTTACAAAGGCGGGAAGAAATTATAGTCCCATACATTGAGAATGTTTGGCTATTGTATTTGCTCTTCAAAAGTTTTGGCATTGCCTTCTAGGAGTACATTTTATTTTCATCTTGGACTATCTAATGTGATAACTTGCATTGACAAGGTCCCTTAGTGTAGCTTATATGAGTGATTAGAGATTCTATGAGTGTGTGGAGGAGGCCATCTATTCTTCAAGGCTTCATAGGACATACAAACGTGGGCATTTCAACATACAAATGCACTCAAGGAAGCCGTCTAATCAAGTTCACTGATAAATCTTAGGCCCCAAGGAAGGGCAAGAATATCTTCTCAGTAAATAGTGACAACAATGCGATTAAGTTATAAGATGGTCCACTTAGTAAAATGCAAATTTTCAAAATCACTCAATAAATAAATGGATTGTTTCAATCGGAGAGGGACTCAATTCAAATGAACTCTAAGCATAACAGTTTAAATTCAAATGAACTCTAAGCGTGACTGAATCCGCTAGAAAACCAACATAATCGACGAGGTGTCGGAAGGTCGGTGTTTGTGTGTGTGTGTGAGAGAGAGAGAGAGAAAGAACGAGAGATGAGAGCGAATATTGTATTCAACGTTTCTTCAGAATACAAAGAACTTCACGAAGTATGGAAACCTCAAACCACGGACATAAGGTACTTCCGCATCGCTAAATGTACTTCCGCATCGCTAAATGGAAGCTCAACATGATCTTCCTCGCTAAATGGAAGCTTAAAATATTTGTTCATAATATACAGAAAGATATGGTGTGGGAAGGTGGGAGAGAGAGAGAGAGAACAAACAGATTCCCTCAGAACATACAGAAACATATCGTGTGGGAAGGTGTGTGTGTGTGAGAGAGAGAGAGAGAACAAACACATTCCCTCAGAACATACAGAAACATATCGTATGGGAAGGTGTGTGTGTGAGAGAGAGAGACAGAGAGAGACCGAGAGAATATTGTACTGGACATTTCTTCAGAATATACAGAAGATCACAAAGTATGGAAACATTCCATTCAGCTAACTACAAAAGGTATTATCTGTTCCTTTGACCTATTTATTCCTTCCGGAAACCGCAAAGCGCAGAAATGATGATCCTAAAAACCTTGAAATGCTCATTCACAAAAGATTTCAACTCCTGCAAAGCTCCTTCCGCATCTGCACCGAAGTGTGCGCGACTATGAGTCTCTGGTGACTCCTAGTCGAGCGGAAGCAGCATCGCTTAATGGACGCTTAACATGATCTTCCTTAGAACTTTCATCCTCGCTTGCCAAAAAGTCATGGTTCGTGGTACAGTTTTCGACCTTATCGACTTTCCTGTCACTCCGCATGCTGTGTTGAAGGTGCCCACATCTGGAGCTGTCTACTGGGGAGGCCGTTAAAGAACGGAACCCCTCCATTGCTCGCTGATGCTTGCGTTGCTAGAAAGAGAGAAACACAGAGACAAGCTCGGATTTGCAATGTATGTTTAAAACTTCGCCCAAGTGCTCAAAAGGAACTAATAGACCCAGTTCCGATGAGCTGCTTATGTAGGTCGGACTAAAAAGAAGACTCGTAGTACAAAAAATACATCAACTAAATTTTGAAATAAGAAAAAGTTAGTCTGTATGTTAGTTATTTTGGACTAAATTGTGGACGAGTGTCAGGCCGTCGGAATATTATTTAGAAGAATAATTGTAATTAAGAAAAGTCTTGCACTGAAAGGGTATCATGCAAAACGTTCTAACATTTTCCTAGTTAATAGAAGCCATGTGTGGGAGAGAGGAGAGAGGCATCGATGGACTGTCTTGTCTCGGCTATCGGCTGGAGTTGATTCTGTCACAGATTATTGAAATTGTGGTGTCATCTGTGTTGTTAAAGATTCAGTATTAAATGAATAAGGTATTGCGCTAACAATGAATTGTTTAGAGAATGAAGTGCATTTATAACAATAATACTAAATTAATAATAGAAGTTCTGCACATGTGGTTACGGTGATTGTTAAGAAGTTGTTATGCGCTGAAAGTAGTAGTTGAATCTGTGGTAATAGCTAGAAACTAATTAGTGACTAGGAAAATACATAAAGGGCCTCTGTATTACAGACCCCTGACCATCCCAAGCACCCACGTATAGACTCATTAATAGTTTACAATAACCATAGAAGATTAACAAGGTGCTTTCAAGTATGCAAAATAGAACATCCATGAGCGCTAGATAATTAACATATACAAACATAATTCTCTTTGTTAAAGTAGTAACTTAAACCAAAACGTATGAATTAGAAAGAAGCCTAACCATCTTGATGCCTTGCACAAGCGAAAAGCCCCTAGAAAGCACTAACGAACTTCATGATGACTTGATCTCCTTCATGCAAGAGCCAATTTCTTTTAAGTTGGTTTCTCTATATTAAAAAGACTCCTGATGCCTGAAGGGGTGGAATCCCTTGGTGCTTCTGATCCTCTTAGACAATAGGAAAGATTCAATAGATCATTCTTCTCGTGGGATTTCAAACTTGGTAGAGCATCATCCTCTCCAAATCTTTTGTAGGACATTCCTTCCAATACCATTCTAAAGGGCATGGAAGTAGCCAAGCACCTCCCAAAGTAGGGCTTCCCTCTAGATTATCCGTCAATCAAGAATAACATACACCCTTATTGTCCATCCCAAATAATGGCATCTCTTTCGCATGAGAAGAATAGGTGCATAAGGTCCTCAAACCCCCAAGGTACTTTTAACACCATGGATGGAATAACAACTTTGAGCATATTCAATATTGGTCCATATTCCCCTGTTGGGAATTCAACACATGAGGATTACTTTCTTGATTTCCAAGAGTAGGTGTCAAAGATCATTGAATTTAAGGTTCCATCATATACAAGACCAAGTTAACAACCACTTTCTATTGATCATTTCAATACATTTTGGTGGTTTCTTAAATCTCAGGATATCTTCAATCCTATTACTATTTTTCCATTTAATACATTTAGGATTAGGCAGTTCCTACACTTAAGAAGGCAACTCTTTCAATTTTCCAAGCATTTATCCTTTGTTTAAAGAGGCACTAGTCCTTGTAGTCAACTATGTGCATCATATGAATGGCCTCTATGGTTTTAACTATACATTTTGGAAGATCTTTGTGGAAATAACAGTACAAAGATGTAAAAGCAAATTTAAAATCTTTTTGTTTGTAAATGTGGCTCGAAATGTGTAGAACTCGAAGTAAGGATAGGTTAGAGACATAACGGAAAAGACAATATTCAGTTCACAAGTATAAGGATAAATCAATTTTCTAAGTGTGTATGAGCTGGATAGCTCTTAGTGTGCTAAATCAAGATCCCTTATCATTTCGTACTCGTTTCTTCTAATAATTAGTTTCTTAGAAACCTACTCTTGTCAAGTAAATATTTCTCAAAGCTTGTATTTAATCTTTGCATATTATGAGACAACTAGGCCCATAAGTGAGTAGTGGTCTATCTATGGATGCCTAGTGGAGGATAGAACTTGCTTGTCTTGAAGGCATTGGTTCTCCTAAGTATGAGTAACTATTTTGAGTGAAATAACTTGCATTAGCAACGTCTCTAAGTATAATTGATGTGTGAAAATTATCATGGATTCATTCTTGGAGAGTTTAGATAAGTGATTATCTGTGTGAATAATGGTTTTGTAAGTGTGCTTGTCAGACCATCTATGCTTCAAGGTTGCATAGGCAAGTTGCTTATTTCTCCCATCATCGGTCTGTGATCTTTTCAAGCTACAAAGACATCCAAGTAAGATGAGGAGAAGCCATTAAAGTATCTTTAAGGAAGGAGAGCTATGGTATCAAGTTCAAAATCACACACCAAGCAAAGGAAAGTCACATAGTGAATATGAAAGCATCAATCTCATCTAATGGGCATTTTTGAGTTATAGAGGTAAAGGATATTACTATTTCTTATTTCCTCTTCATCAAAGGGATCGACAAGAGTGCATTAGAGTTCACCATATTCAAATATAGCACTCAAATCAAGAAGCTGGATAAGAATGATTATCAACCATGGATGTTAAGAATCTCTAGCTATAGATTGTCATAGATGATGATATCCTAGTTGCGTACACCATGAATGGGCTTGGTATGATGAGAAGTGTAAGGCTTCTACACCATCTATGTATGTCAAATATACTCTTCCTAACTTTGAGCACGAGGTGGCCTTAATGGTGACTACGGAGATGGTTTTTGTAGGCTCAAAGACAAAGGGCAATGAATCCCAAACTTTCTATGTAGGTTACGGCTAAGAAAGAGGAAGGAGCTAGCGTAGAGGAGGAGGTACACAAGGGTGAAAACCAAATGGTGATCATGATGAAGAACAAGGATGCAAATACTCTTCATTAAGATGGATAGAAAAATTCAAATTTAGAGCAGGAAGGTTCAGTTAGAATAGAAAAAACAAAATCTTAGAAGCGTGCTTCATTTGTGGCACGTGTGAACCCTATGCAAGGCATTTATTTCAAATGGAGAAGAAAATTTCAACCCACAATGGTTAAGGTAATTATGCATCTACTTCAAGTGAAGATGACAACATGCTAGCTACAATGTAGATGAGTGACTATAAGACATAAGGGTCAAGCACATTAAACTACTAACTATTCCTAATGCAAGTCTTCATGGGGTTGGAGCAGTTCTAGCACAACCATGTTCACATAAGGTAGACAACCTATTGGTTATGCAAGCAAATTACTAACAAACGTGGAGGAAATTATAGTACCATAGAAAGAGAATGTTTGGCTATTGTATTTGCACTTCAAAGGTTCTGGTATTGTTTGACGGAGTACGTTTTATTTTCATCCTATATTGTCAAACAATAATGTATTTCATCACTAGGCCTAAAGTAGCTAGAAGGGTTTGATGGTGGCTACTATTCGTTTAGAAATATTACTTTGAGATTGACACCAAGCTAGGTAAAGAGCATCACATGGCAGACCAAGTGGCAAGGATGGCCATGAGTGAAAGCAAAGAGCTACAAGATGTTCCACAAGAATTCATTTGCATATTATCCAAGAGAAAATGAGAAGGAAAAAAGCTCCAACAAGATTTTCATTGAGCTACTCTTGGATTTGGATTTTTCCAATCACAACTCTTGGCCATAAACTCGTATTCAGGAAATTTGGGCCTTTTGACATACCACAAGAAGAGGAACTACTAGCAAGAATCCATTCCCTTGGGTCTATGGTAAGGAGGCACTCGCTCCCTTCAAATTCATCATCATAAAACAAGTTGAAGCCAAGTTGCTCAGAATTGATCCTCACAATAGGAAACTAGTAGCATTGGAAGAATAGAAGGAAGCAATAATGAAGAGATTGCAGGCGAAGCAAGAGAAGTGCAAACCAATTCGTGATAGGTATCTAAGGGCTATTGAATTGAAGGAAGGATCCTTGACCTTGATGCATCAAATCTTGCCAATACGCACTAAACTGGCACCTAAGTGTGAAGGACCTTAGAAAGTGATGAGGATATTACCCAAAGGAGTAATTGAGATGCAAGACTTGAAGAGTGAGAAAATGAGCCTTGTTAACATTCATAGGGTGAAGGTTTACTTCAATTAAAGCAAGCAAGAGGGATATCACTTACTATATATACCATTAGATCATTTCTGCAATTTTGTGATATTATTAATTTCTCATAGGGTAAAGAGTCTTTACCTGTAGCAAATGAAGAGAAAGATTGCACCGAAATGGTGAAAACACTTGAAGCGTGGATCTATAGCATTCTAGTTTTGCCAAAATATATTGCCAAGGCACTCATTCTAGTACTGCCTTCACTAGTAGTGAACGCATTTAGATATAGGCCAAAGGTCAACTATGGACTTCTATAATTCACTACATAGGGTAGTAGATTGTGGGTGGCCATCGAACAAATATTACTCTTTTGCAACTTATATTAGGTCAAATAATTCAATCGAATGGTTTCTAAATAAGACAGGAAATATTAGAAGGACTTAGGTTGTATTAGCATTGCCCTGAATTCCATAAGTGAAAACACAAACAACTCCCTTTCCTTGTAATATCCTCATCATCTATAAACCATGAAGCCTCGTATTCAAGACTCAAGCATCATCTACTTTGGGATTCCTATGAACAAGGTAATTCATAATTGGCTTGTCATCAAAATGAGGTGCTTTCAAGTATACAATAGAGTACATCCATGAGTGATGGATATTGAACATATTCTAACATAATCTTCTTTGTTGAAATAGGAGCTTTAAACAAAAAGGCATGAATTACATCTGAAGAATCAAAGGAGCGTCAAGATTTTTCTATGAGATAAATGAATACGGACTCACCTCACCTCTCCCAACCTAGGGAACTATGAAGAAGGTTAAAAGCTCAAATCAAGCCATCATACTACTTGTTTCCTTACTAAAAACAGGTCAAAATTCCAGAAGATTTACACATATATGATTAACGGTGTTACATGAAATACAAAGGAATGAATAATCCTATTACAAGTTAACTTATATACACTTATAGCCATAATGGATCGCTTATCTTCGTACATTCACTTGGTAATACATTCGGTATTTTGTGTTGTGCTCCAAGATTCTTCTTCTTCCTTGTGTTGTTTGCATGCTTCTCTAGACCTCAAACTCAAACAATTCATATCAAAGCAGGTTGTTGCTTCATGTAGGGTGTCATCAACACCCCTCCGATCAAAGTCCCAAAATCGCATGAAAATTGGGAAGCATACTCAAGGTGGTTAGGAAATCTCAAGGTTCACACATAGAGCTATTTATTATATGTTTTAATCTTCACCTTTAATGGATATCAACATAAGAGACATAGAAATCTTAAGTGTAGGTGCAATAGAAATATGAGTTAGAGACTTGATTAGAAACAATTAGCAATTACAGTCCTTGAAGTGCATTCAATATATGTGCAAACTCATGAAGATATTGTAAATACATGCTAAAAGATTACTCTCGAACTAAGAACACTAAAAGAACATATGAAGGTTACAAGTAAAAAAACTTGAATAGATTTAAGGTAATGATGAGCTATTGGGATTCTCATGAATCAGTAATGCTTAATTGGTTTCTCCTCATAAAGAGGACCTTTCAAGCATGCAAAATAATGAGGTCCTTTCAAGTATGCTATATAATTAACATATACAAACATAATGTTCTTTGTTTAATTAGGAAGCTTCAACCAAAGCCATGAATCACATATCAAGAATGTTCACACGAGTCAAATGAATGAAGACCAACCTCAAATAAAAACTAAGAAGAAGGTGAAAACATCAATTAAAACCACGATAAGACTTATTTTCTTTGTTAAAACTACATGAAATTTTAGGAACTACAAAGGGATTTATAATCCTATTAGAGGTCAAATAATAAAACAGTTATTCTTGATTTGCCTTATTTCTCTTATTTTTTTCTATCCTCAATAGATGAAGGTGAACTTTTTGTGCTCTTCAAAACAACATAAACATGATCTCCCAAACCCATTATTAGTTTTCTATGTGATGATGATATTGCTGGAGCTATTGTTCGTATTTCTAACAAGTTATTATGTTTCTTGTACTCAGGTTAGCTCTTCTTCAAATCAATGATCTGCAGTTTCTTTCAAAAGTGCCATTAATCATATTGTTTTCTTTACGTATACATCTAATTCTTACACTAAGAGAACTATTTTCTTGAAAGGGTTAGCCAGCCTAATAGTTCCCATGTTATTGTTTGGCGATATTGATATGGTTGTTACTTATGATATTTGATCAACATCCATGACCTTATTGAAATAACTTCCAACACTATATTTATTTAGAAAATTAGGTAAAATGGGTGTAATTATGATATTGATAGATTGCATATATTTCCTCTTTCTTCTACTTTTCTTCATAAACATTAGCATGTCTTGTGAGGTGAACAAATCCTTTTCTTTTAATAATTACTATCAAGTTAGAATTTACCTTTTGATGGAATTCCCTTATTACAATTTTGGTTTTCGTCATTTCTTCCTTACCTTTTAGAGCATGATTGTATCAAGAATAGAAATTAACTTGATTCATAAACAAGCTATTAGAATATATTATCTTCTAGATAATATTAAAACTAAGACTATTAAGCTCATTCATAGAAACTAACCCAAGGATGAATTGAAGAATAGGAGACCTATCTCTTATCTGACTTGTTTTCCATAAGAATCCAACCTAGCATTTGTGAGTTGTAAGAAGCATTAACAATAGGCTATCTACTCATCTTTATCAATGATCTGATTATGGGGAGGTTTGTTTTAACCAACTACAAATACATTAATAACGAAGAAATACAAGAAAGAAAAGAAGGAGATATAATGAAGCCTAACAATCTTGATGCCTTGCAAAAGTTAAAAGCCACTACAAAGCACCAACAAGCTTCACGATGGCTTGGAGCCAATTTCTTTTAAGCTTGTTTCTCTCTATTAAAAAGACTCTTGATGCTTGAAGGGGTGGAAGCTCTTGGTTCTTCCGATCCTTTTAAACACAAATTCTAGGAAAGATTCAATAAATCATTCTTGTCCTAGGATTTCAAACTTGGTAGAGCATCATTCTCTCCAAATCTTTTGGAGGACCTCCCAAAGTAGGGCTCGCCTCTAGTCTATCCATCAATCAAGCATAATGTACACTCTTACTGTCCACCCCCAAATAAAGGCACCTCTTAAGCATGCGAAGAATATGTGCATAAGGTCCTCACACCCCGAAGGTATAACAACTTTGAGCATATTTAATATTGGTCATGGATGGTATAACAACTTTGAGCATATTTAATATTGGTCCATATTCCCATCTGGAAATTTCGATGCATGAGGATGCCATGGATGGTATAACAACTTTGAGCATATTTAATATTGGTCCATATTCCCATCTGGATGGTATAACAACTTTGAGCATATTTAATATTGGTCCATGAGGATTACTTTCTTAATTTCCAAGAGGAGGTACCAAAGATCATTGAATTTAAGGTTCCATCATATCGAATACCAAGTTAAGAACCACTTTCTATTGATCACTTCAAGAGATTTTGGTGGTTTCTTAAATCTCAAGATATCTTCAATCCTACTATTGTTTCTCCATTTAATACATTTTGGATTAGGCATTTCCTACACTTAACAAGACATACATTTCACTCTTGCCAAGCATCTCAAGGCATTCTTGCAGGATTGTATCAAGAATAGACATTAACTTGATTCCTAAACAAGCTAT
Organism: Ceratopteris richardii; assembly: GCA_020310875.1. NCBI lineage: Eukaryota > Viridiplantae > Streptophyta > Polypodiopsida > Polypodiales > Pteridaceae > Ceratopteris > Ceratopteris richardii. The sequence continues at coordinate 81,057,725 of CM035433.1, forward strand.
TAGAATATATTAACTTCTAGATAATATTAAAACTAACACTATTAAGCTCATTCATAGAAACTAACCCAAGGATGAATTGGAGAATAGGAGACCTGTCTCTTATCTAAATTGTTTTCCATAAGAATCCAACCTAGCATTTGTGTGTTGTAAGAAGCATTAACCATATGTGACCTATTCCTCTTCATCAACGATCTGATTATGGGGAGGTTTCTTTTAACCAACTACAAATACATTAATAACGAAGGAATACAAGAAAAAAAAGAAGGAGATATAAAGAAGCCTAACAATCTTGATGCCTTGCAAAAGTTAAAAGCCACTAGAAAGCACCAACAAGCTTCACGATGGCTTGGAGCCAATTTCTTTTAAGCTTGTTTCTCTCTATTAAATAGACTCTTGATGCTTGAAGGGGTGGAAGCTCTTGGTTCTTCGGATCCTTTTAAACACAAATTCTAGGAAAGATTCAATAAATCATACTTGTTTGGGAATTCAAACTTGGTAGAGCATCATTCTCTCCAAATCTTTTGCAAGACCTCCCAAAGTAGGGCTCCCCTCTAGTCTATCCATCAATCAAGCATAATGTACACTCTTATTGTCCACCCCAAATAAAGGCACCTCTTCAGCATTCGAAGAATAGGTGCATAAGGTCCTGACACCCCGAAGGTATTTTTTCACACCATGGATGGCATAACAACTTTGAGCATATTTAATATTGGTCCATATTCCTATGTGGGAATTTCGATGCATGTGGATTACTTTCTTAATTTCCAAGATGAGGTACCAAAGGTCATTGAATTTAAGGTTCCATCATATCGAAGACCAAGTTAAGAACCACTTTCTATTGATCACTTCAAGACATTTTGGTGGTTTCTTAAATCTCAAGATATCTTCAATCCTATAACTCTTTCTCCATTTAATACATTTTGGATTAGGCTTTTCCTACACTTAACAAGACATATCTTTCAATCTTGCCAAGCATTTATCTTTTGTTTAAAGAGGCACTAGTCCTTGTAGTCAACTATTTGAATATGATCAATGACCTTAAATATTATCGAAATCCTATGGGGTTGGTACTAGAGTTTCTTCCATTGTTAGAATGCTTTTGATAATATTTCTTTAGCCATTTGGAGGGCCTAGTTTTCAATTAGTGAAATGCTACATATCGGGGACCAAATGGAGTCATTTTTTCTAATTCTACTTGTGCAGTTCCAGTTTGTTGAGTACCTGATCCCATGTCTTCCTCAAAGAGACATCAAGCCCAATGAAATACAGAGTGTTTGACTAAGAAGCCCAAAATGAGCCCCCACGAACCTTGGTCATGAAGAAACTAAGAAGGTGGTTGAGTGATGCATCTCAAGGCATTCTTCTAGTGGTAGTGCTAGATCGCAAGGGAGGGCACGAAATATCTCCCTAGTAAATAGTGAAAAAAATGTGATAAATTTATTAGATGGTCCTCTCACTAAATAGTAACAACTTTTAAAATTTAAAAGCTTGTATCTAATCTTAGCATATTGTGAGACAACTAGGCCACAAAGTGAGTAGTGGTCTATCTCTATATGCCTAATGGAGGATATAAGTTGTTTGTCTTGAAGGCATTGGTTCTCCGAGCGGGAGTAACTATTTTGATTGAAATAACTTGCATTAGCAAGGTCTCTAAGTATAATTGATGTGTGAAAAATATCATGGGTTCATTCCTCAAGAGTTTAGATAAGAAATTGTCTGTGTGAACAATGCTTTTGTGAGTGTGCTTGTGAGGTCATCCATGCTTCAAGGCTACATTGGGAAGGTGTTTATTTCTCCCATCATTATTAGATCTTTTCAACATACAAAAGCATTCAAAGAGGACAAGGAGAACCCATTGAAGTATCTTGAAGTAAGGTGAGCTTCTAAATCAAGTTGAAAATCACACACCAAGCAAAGGTGATTCAACTAGTGAATATGAAAGCATCAATATCATCTAATGGGAACTTTTGAGTTACAGAGGTAAAGGCTATTACTATTTCTCACTTCCTCTACATCAAAGAGATCCACAAGAGTGCATTAGAGTTCACCATATTCAAATATAACACTCAAATCAAGTAATTCGATAAAAATCATTATTAGCCATGGTGGTAGAATCTCTGGCTATAGATTGTCACATAGATGATGTTTACCTAGTTGCATACACTTTGAATGGGCTTGGTATGATGAGAAGTGGAACGCTTCTACATCAGCTATGTATGTCAAGGATAATGTTCCTAACTTTGAGTGTGTGGCAGCTTTGATGGTGACTAATGAGATGAGTATTGTATGCACAAAGACAAAGGGCAATGAAGCCTAAGGTTTCTATGTAGGTAAAGGTAGACGAAGATCACAAAGGGGCTAGGGCAAAGGAAGAGGTAGACAAGGGTGAAAATCAAATGATGATCGTGATGAAGAACAAGGAAGCAAATACTCTTTGTCAAGCTGGATAGACAGATTCAAATTTAGAGGAGGAAGGTTCAACTAGAATAGAGAAAACCAAATCTCAAAAGCCTACTTCATTGTGGCATATATGGCCCCTATGCAAGGCATTGCTATCAAACACAGAAGAATAATTCATCCTACAATGGTCAAGGTAATTATGCATCTACTTCAAATGAAGATGAGAGCATGCTAGCTATGATGCAGATGAGTGAATATAAGACACAAGGCTCAAGCACATGGTACATCAAAAGCGCATGTAGCAACGACATGAGTTGCAACAAGAAGTTCTTCTCAAACATGCAAGTGCCATTGATTAAAGGTCATGTGGAAATAGGTAATGACACTCCTAATGCTATTGCACACATAGGTGATGTTATGTTGGATGGATCTCACAAAGCCAAGTGTTTGAAAGATTTTTTCATGTTCACACAATCACAAAGCATCTAGTCTATATGGGGAAACGGTTGAGAGAGGACTTCAAGTCAAGTTCAACTAGAAGGAATGTTTTGGGGAAAATCCTAAACAAGGGTATAGATTGATAGCCAAATGCAAAAAGGACGGAAGGCTATTCACTTTGGATGTGAAGCCTAGCGTGGACCATACAAGCTTCTTCACATTTGGAAACAAGAAGGTAGCAAAATTCTATCTCCCTACATCAAATTGATCTAGAAACAAGTTATTAGAGTATGTATATGTAGAAGAGTAGTTGCCCAAGATTTGCGTCAACATGCAGAGAATTTGAAGGAAATATTTGAACAGTGTTTCAACACACGCTTGAAGTTGAACCTTGCTAAATGTCAATCTTCATTCAGAAAAGGTACACTCCTTGGCCACATAATTATTGTGAAAGGGTTAAGTGTTGATCTTGCTAAGCAGCTATGATCCTTTCCATGCCCATTTTGTAGATTCCTAAGGAAGCACAAAAATTTTTAGGTCATTCAAGATACCGTAGGAGATTTATAAAAATGTATGAGAAAATAGTTAAGCCTCTATCAACTCCTACAAGCAAGAAGATCCCTTTCTCTTGGAGTTTTAAAGAGGAAAAGCATATAATGAGCCAAAACTAAGGTTTTCTAACGCACCGTTACTAACTATTCCTAATTGCTCACTTGAGTTCCATGTGTATACAAATGCAAGTCTTCATGTAGTTGGAGTGGTTCTAGCACAACCATGCTCACATAAGGTGCAAAACCTATTGGTTATGCAAGAAAATTACTTACAAAGGCGGGAAGAAATTATAATCCCATAGAAAGAGAATGTTGGGCTATTGTATTTGCACTTCAAAAGTTTTGGCATTGCCTTCTAGGAGTACATTTTATTTTCATCTTGGACTATCTAATGTGATAACTTGCATTGACAAGGTCCCTTAGTGTAGCTTATATGAGTGATTAGAGATTCTATGTATGTGTGGAGGAGGCCATCTATTCTTCAAAGCTGCATAGGACATACAAACGCGGCCATTTTGACATACATATTCACTCAAGGAAGGGCAAGAATATCTTCTCAGTACATAGTGACAACAATGCGATTAAGTTATAAGATGGTCCACTTAGTAAAATGCAAACTTTCAAAATGACTCAATAAATAAATGGTTTGTTTCAACCGGAGAGGGACTCAATTCAAATGAACTCTAAGCATAACAGTTTAAATTAAAATGAACTCTAAGCATCACTCAATCCGTTCAGAAAACCAAGAAAACCAACATAATCGACGAGGTGTCCGAAGGTCAGTGTTTGTGTGTGTGTGAGAGAGAGAGAGATAGAGAGATGACAGCGAATATTGTATTCAACGTTTCTTCAGAATAATCGAGGTGTCCGAAGGTCAGTGTTTGTGTGTGTGTGTGAAAGAGAGAGAGAGAGATAGAGAGATGAGAGCGAATACAAAGAACTTCAACGTTTCTTCAGAATACAAAGAACTTCACGAAGTATGGAAACATTCAACTGGGCCAACTATAGGAGTTATTCAACCGCAAACCACAGACAAAACGTATTGAAATACTGAAAATGGGCCGGATCGCGAAATGGAAGCTCAACATGATCTTCCTCGCTAAATCGAAGCTTAAAACATTTGTTCATAATATACATAAAGATATAGTGTGGGAAGGTGCGAGAGAGAGAGAACAAACACATTCCCTCAGAACATACAGAAACATATCGTGTGGGAAGGTGTGTGTGTGAGAGAGAGAGAGAATATTGTATTGGACATTTCTTCAGAATATACAGAAGATCACGAAGTATGGAAACATCATTCAGCTAACTACAGGAGGTATTATCTGTTTCTTTGACCTAGTTATTCCTTCCGGAAACCGCAAAGCGCAGAAAAGATGATTAAGCTCCTTCCGCATCTGCACCGAAGTGTGCGCGACTGTGAGTCTCTCGTGACTCCTAGTCGAGCGGAAGCAGCAGCTGTATAAAGATCAGCTGCTTTGCCGTATCGCTTAATGGACGCTTAACATGATCTTCCTTAGAACTTTCATCCTCGCTTGCCAAACAGTCATGGTTCGTGGTACAGTTTTCGACCTTATCTTCCTTAGAACTTTCATCCTCGCTTGCCAAACAGTCATGGTTCGTGGTACAGTTTTCGACCTTATCTGCTTTGCTGTCACTCCGCATGCTGCGTTGAAGGTGCCCACGTCTGGAGCTGTCTACCAGGGACGCGGTTAAAGAACGGAACCCCTCCATTGCTCACTGATGCTTGCGTCGCGAGAAAGAGAGAAACACAGAGACAGGCTCGGATTTGCGATGTACGTTTAAAACTTCGCCCAACAAGTGCTCAAAAGGGACTAAGAGACCCAGTTGCGACGAGCTGCTTATGTAGGTCGGACTAAAAACGAGACTCGTACTACGTATTCCCGGCCAAACGCAAAAGTGAGTCCGTATGTTAGTATGGTATTATACAAAAGGACGTCACATTTTCTTTTTTCAAAATTAAGTTGATCTATACTCTTTTTTAAACTTTGTTGGGAAATCGCATCTTCATGTCTCTCAAACAACACAGCTTAAAACCCTTTTCAACATAGAAGTTGGATATGGACTCCTCACAGTACTATGTGGAAAAGTAAAGTATTTTTTAATGTTAAAAGCATTACATGGATGGGTTCCTACAACGACATTAAGGAACTATGATAGTCCTTATTTGTGATGTGACAAGATGCTTCACTATCTCATATTTAAGATCATCCACATGACTTTTGCAAATTTTCATAGTCTATCTCTTCAAAACCAAGATGGGAGGGTCTTACCTCAACTGTCAAGAGTAGTTATCATCCAGTTAATTGGTAGGAATAATTTTGACAAACCTATCAGCTTGTTTTTTAGGCGTTATCACAACAACCAATATTACTACATTGTTGATATTGTGAGATGCTCGATTTCCTTGATTAATTCGTCACCCTTTTCTAAATCATTGTTCTTCTCTTACAAAGTCAATCCAAGTGTGCTTCATGGTCTCATATTGATAGCGCTCTAGGACCCAAGCTTCATGTTGGATATGGACTCCTCACAATACTATGTCGAAAACTAAAGTATTTTTTAATGTTAAAAGCATTATTTTGGCATGTTTCCATCTTCTTTTTGCTTCATAATAATTATAATATGTCTTTCTCAGAATACTGGAGGTTCTTCCATGCATGCTATCTCTTGCTATTGATGTTTTAATGTCCAACTGATGTACATTCCAACCATGATGAGTTGCAAGTGCAGAGATGCTCTGAACAGTAGTCATATGGCATGTAGGTGCAAAGGTCTCATCAAAATCAATGCATCTTTCTTGTGCATAACCCTTTGCAACAAGCCTAGCCTTATACCTGTCAACTGTACCATCCGATTTACACTTCAGCTTGTATACCCACTTAGTGCCAATGGCCTTCTTGCGAAGAGGCAAGTCACATAAAGACCAAGTACTATCCCTCGTTATAGCATCATATTCAGATTGCATAGCAGCCATCCAATTTTCTGAATTTTGTGCTTCATCAAACGAAACAGGCTCATTCTCATCATAGAGACTGGATCCAACCATAGCATAGCAATCTGATGCAAAAGAGGCACTATGAGAGCTTGAACGAGTATGATATGATAGAGGTGCATGTAATTTGTTGTCACGCAAGGTCTCCACTATCCATTTTGGCATAGTTCTTGCCTGCTCAATATTAGCTCTCTCATCAATAAGTGCATCATGTACATCTGCATCAGAAATGGAATTATCTGCACCATCACATGAAACTTGCAAAGGTTGAGAAGTTGCCTCATTAGGACCAGCACTAGACTCTCCACCTGTAAAAAGAGGCACCAAAGTATCATACATATCTTTGGAGCTAATAGATGTCTCCTTAGTACATGAAAGCAATGGTTGAATAGCATCTTCCACAAAAACAACATCACGGCTAACCATAATGCGTTTAGTCTGTGGACGATACAGACGATAGCCTTTACTTTCAAAACTGTACCCAACAAAAATAAATTTTACTGCTTTATCATCCAATTTTCTGCGATGTTGTTCAATCACTAATGTATATGCCAAACAACCAAAAACATGTAGATGAGGAACAGATGGCTTATGGTCATGCCAAGCCTCATATGGAGTGATAGACTATAGCGCTTTAGTGGGACACCTATTCAGTACATATGTTGCACACATGAGAGCCTCAAGTCAGAAACTATCTAGTAAAGCTTGACTCTTGACCATACAACTTGGCATCTCCATGAGTGACCTGTTCTTTCCTTGAGCAACTCCATTTTGCTCAGGTGTATATGGCATTATACACAAGTGTTTTATCCCATGTTAAGCCAGAAATGCATTAAAATCAAAAGACATATATTCCTCCCCTCGAGCACAATGGAGGCTGCCCATTTTACATGCTTATAGATTTTTAGCCAAAACCAAAAAGTGTTTGAAGCACATGAACACTTCGGACTTTGCCTTCAATTGATATACCCATGCATGCCTGGAAAAATCATCGATGAAAGTCACGAAGTAGAGATAATTCCCAAAAGAAGGTTTCTGCATAGGCCCATAGACATCACTATGTAGAAGCTGCAATTTCTGAGTAGCCCGAACTGAACCATCTTTTGGAAAGGATGAACGCTGCATTTTGCCCAAAATACAGCTTCACAAACATGTTTTCCAGGTGCCTCAAGTTTCGGTAAAGAGGACACTATTTTAGATTTTTTGCAGGCGTAGCACACTAGCAAAATTCAGATGACCAAAGCATGCATGCCAAATCTTTGCATCTGAGAGAGCCTGAGAATCATTTACTGCACATGCCAAATCATTTACAGATCTTTCATAGTCTATGAGCTTTTACAACCCATGACATAAAATGCCAGAAGCAATAATGTCATCGCCATTTAACAGATCATGAACTGTACACCTGTCATCAACAAATTTCACAACCAAGCCAATCTTGGCTAATGCAAAAACTGATGACATGTTATTCTTGATCCCTGGAACAAATAAAGCATCTGACAAAGTGAAAGAACTACCATCAGTAGTAGTCAAAATGATCTTACCAACTCCCATAACAGGATAAGAGGAGTTGTTGGCGCATGTAACAGTATTCCCTGTAGGGGCAGGCTGGAGTGAACAGAAGAAACTGTGCTGTGAGGTAATATGTTTGGTCACCCCACTATCAAAATACCAAACATCAGAGTCTACTGCAGACATGCAGTGCTCATGAGAAGATGGGTCAAAACTGCAGAGAGTAGTAAACGCCCATTCTTCTTCCTGCACAAGATTAGCAGACTCTGTTTTTGGTGTAGAGGCCTCTACAACAATCATTCTAGCCTCTTTCTTCCTTGCCTCTTTAAAGTACTTACAAAACAATTTCTGGTTTTCTGATTTCTTCTCATCTTTATCTTCCTTCTTTGAATATGCTGAATTAGCAAATTTCTACTTACTAGTTGAAGAGCTCCATTTTCCTTTGCCCTTCTAACTAGCCAGGAAAGCTTGATCTACAACTCGCATAATGGGCCTCTTCTGCGTGGACTGATCTTCGTGCAATAGAACAGAGACTAACTCCTCAAATGATAAGGCATTTGGATTGCCTTTCATCATCAACTGAAGATTAGAAGCAAAACTCTAATATGAATTAGGAAGACCATTCAGAACGGTCTGCACAAGTGAGCTATTTGGTATAACCTCATCAACAGAAATCAATTGTTCCTTCAATTCTTTGATCTTCGTTAGGAAACTGTCCATAGAATCACCTTCATTCATGTGCTCACTCTCTAACTATTTTCGGAGGTAAGAAACACCAGCCTCATTTCTAGCTTGGTAAGCAAATGTGAGGAATAATGGCAGGTTTGATAGACAAAGCTATCAATGCATGTGTCTGGGCATCTCTGCCATCCTAGCGAATCTGCTCTACAGTAGGTGGAGCAGAAACTACAGCAAGAATAGGAATATGCGGAATTTCATCATCTTCGACACCTTCTACATGAGCTTCAGTACCTGCAGTTGTAACAGTTGTAGGTATGATAGGACGTTTTTTGAAAACCTACACAAGGTTCCACATTCCTTTTGCAACCAACACATGTCACCTCATATAAGCCCATAACGGGCAGTTGGTACCATCCAACTTATCCTCAACAGCCAACATACCGAATACATCACTGCTTTCAGCCATGGCCGATGACTAAAATACCTTGATATAGAAAATTGACTAAATCTCAAAAAGTTGAAGAAAATTGCCTAGACGAATTCCACTAGACGTGTAGCAGACTTTGAGATGCCTATACTCGCGAACAAAAACTGGTATACACCTTTTGCACAAAAAGATGAAATAGCCTACACAAGCGCTATGATAGTTCATTCGCAGGCCTAAACGAGCTTAGATCGCTATTTCCGCACCACAGAGCGAAGCCGTTTTGATCTCGAAAACATGCTGAGTATGCTCACCAAAATTCGTGTGATTTTGAGACTACAACCGGAGGAATGCCAACGGCGCCCTAGATGAAACGATGACCTGCTCTGATAGCAATTGTTGGAGTTAGAGGTCTGTAGAACACGCGAACAACACAAGGAAGAAGAAGAAGCTTGGAGCACAACACAAAATACTCAATGTATTACTAGAGAATGTACAAAGATAAGTAGCCCATTAGGGCAATAGGAGTATATACAAGCCGAGGGAAAAAAACCTCCTAAAGAGGGAAAAAAGTGCCTCGGCGGTCCTACTGTGTTCACACACATCACTACCTAAATATATCAACAGTACATTCTAAAAGATTAATCTCAAACTAAGAATACCAAAAAGAACATATGAAGGGTACAAGTAATAAAACATGAATAGATTTAAGGTAATGATGAGCTATTCAGAGTGCCCTCAACAAGGTAATGCCTAATTGGCTTCTCCTGATCGTGACGTCCTTTCAACTATGCAAAATAGTACATCCCTGAGTGCTAGATAAATAACATATACGAACATAATTTTCTTTGTTAAATTAGTAACTTCAACCAAAATGTATGGATTAGAAAGAAGCCTTACCATCTTGATGCCTTGCAAAAGCAAAAATCCCCTAGAAAGCACTAACAAACTTCATGATGACTTGATCTCCTTCATGCAAGAGCCAATTTCCTTTACACTTGTTTATCTATATTAAAAAGACTATTGATGCGTGAAGGGGTGGAAGCTCTTGGTATTTCTGATCCTCTTAGACACAAATTCTAGGAAAGATGCAATAGAATATTCTTCTCGTGGGATTTCAGACTTGGTAGAGCATCATCCTCTCCAAATCGTTTGTAGGACATCCCTTCCAATACCATTCCAAAGGGCATGGGAGTATCCAAGCACCTCCCAAACTAGGGCTCCCTCTAGTTTATCCGTCAATCAAGCATAATGTACACCCTTATTGTCCATCCCAAATAATGGCACCTCTTTGGTGTGAGAAGAATATGTGCATAAGTTCCTCACAGCCCCAAGGTACTTTTCACACCATGGATTGCACAACAAGTTTGAGCATATTGAATATTGGTCCATATTGCGCTCTGGGGAATTCAACACATGAGAATTACTTTCTTGATTTCCAAGAGTAGGTATCAAAGATGATTGAATGTAAGGTTCCATCATATACAAGACCAAGTTAACAACCACTTTCTGTTGATCACTTCAATACATTTTGGTGGTTTCTTTAATCTCAGGATATCTTCAATCCTATTACTATTTTTCCATTTAATACATTTTGGATTAGGCACTTCCTACACTTAAGAAGGCGACTCTTTCAATCTTGCCAATAATTTATCCTTTGATTAAAGAGGCACTATTCCTCGTAGTCAATTATGTGAATCGGATCAATGACATTAAACCTTATCAAACTCCTATGGTTTTAACCGTACATTTTGGAAGATCTTTGTGGGAACAACCATACAAAGATGTAAAAGAAAATTTTAAAGCTATTTCTTTGTAAATGTGGCTTGAAATGTGAAGAACTCGAAGTATGGATGGCTTAGAGAAATAATGAAAAAGACAATATTCAGTTCACAAGTACATGGATAAATTAACTTTTTAAGTGTGTATGAGGTCGATAGCTTTTAGTGTGCTAACTAAAGATCCCTTATCATTTCGTACTCCTTTCTTCTAATAATTAGTTTATTAGAACCCTACTCTTGTCACGTAAATATTTCTCAAAGCTTGTATTTAATCTTTGCATATTGTGAGACAACTAGGCCCATAAGTGAGTAGTGGTCTATCTATGTATGCCTAGTGGAGGATATAACTTGTTTTGGTTCTCCTAGGTATCAAGACTACTTTGAGTGAAATAAATTGCATTAGCAAGGTCTCTAAGTATAATTGATATGTGAAAAATATCATGGGTTCATCCTTGGAGAGTTTAGATAAGCGATTATCTCTGTGAATAATGGTTTTGTAAGTGTGCTTGTCAGGCCATCTATGCTTCAAGGTTGCATAGGGGAGTTGCTTATTTCTCCCATCATGGGTCTCAGATATTTTCAAGATACAAAGGCATTAAAGTAAGATGAGGAGAAGCCATTGAAGTATCTTGAAGGAAGGAGAGCTACTGTATCAAGTTCAAAATCACACACCAAGCAAAGAAAAGTCACGTAGTGAATATGAAAGCATCAATCTCATCTATTGGGCATTTTTGAGTTATAGAGGTAAAGGATATTCTTACTTCCTCTACATCAAAGGGATCCACGAGAGTGCATTATAGTTAACCATATTCAAGTATAGCACTTAAATTAAGAAGTTGGATAAGAATGATTATCAGCCATGGATGTTTAGAATCTCTAGCTATAGGTTGTCATGAATGATGATATCCTAGTTGCGTACACCTTGAATGGGCTTGGTATGATGAGAAGTGGAAGGCTTCTACATCATCTATGTATGTCAAAGATACTCTTCCTAACTTTGAGCACGTGGTGGCCTTAACGGTAACTAGGGAGATGGTTTTTGTAGGCTCAAAGACAAAGGGCAATGAAGCCCAAGCTTTCTATGTAGGTAAAGGCTAAGAAAGAGGATGGAGATAGCATAGAGGAGGAGATACACAAGGGTGAAAATCAAATGGTGATTGTGATGAAGAACAAGGCTCCAAATACTCTTCATCAAGATGGATATAAAAATTCAAAGTTAGAGCAGGAAGGTTTAGCTAGAATAGAAAAAACCAAATCTCAGAAGCCTGCTTCATTTGTAGCACGTATGAACCCTATGCAAGGCATTTATTTCAAATGGAGAAGAAAATTTCAACCTACAATGGTTAAGGCAATTATGCATCTACTTCAAATGAAGATGCGAGCATGCTAGCTACAATGCAGATGAGTGAGTATAAGACACAAGGGTCAACCAAATTACACTACTAACTATTCCTAATTGGTCGCTTGATTTCCATGTGCATACAAATGCAAGACTTCATGGAGTTGGAACAGCCATGTTCACATAAGGTGGAAAACCTATTGCTTATGCAAGAAGATTACTAACAATCATGGAAGAAATTATAGTACCATAGAAAGATAATGTTTTGGTATTGTATTTGCACTTCAAAGGTTTTGGTATTGTATTCAAGGAGTACGTTTTATTTTCATCCTGTATTATCAAACAATAATGTATTTCATTGATAGGCCTAAAGTGGCTAGAAGGGTTTTATGGTGGCTACTATTCTTTTAGAAATATTACTTTGAGATTGACACCAAGCTAGGTAAAGAGCATCACATGGCAGGCCAAGTGTCAAGGACGGCCATGAGTGAAAGCAAAGAGCTACAAGATTTTTAACAAGAAGTCATGTGCCTATTATCCAAGAGAAAATGAGAAGGCAAAAAGCTCCAACAATATTTTAATTGAGCTACTCTTGGATTTGTATTTTCACCCTCATAACTCTTGGTCATAAGCTCATATTAGAGAAATTTGAGCCTTTTGATATACCACAAGAAGAGGCACTACTAGCAAGAATCCATTCCCTTGGGTCTATGGTAAGGAGGCACTAGCTCCCTTCAAATTCATGATCATAAAAGAAGTTGACGCCAAGTTGGTCAGAATTGATCCTCACATTAGGAAACTAGCAGCATTGGAAGAATACGAGGAAGCAATAATGGAGATAGGTATCTAAGGCCTATTGAAGTGAAGGAAGGATCCTTCGCCTTGATGCATTAAATCTCGCCAATACCCACTAAATTGGTACCAAGTGTGAAGGACCTTATAAAGTGATGAGGATATTACCCAAAGGAGTAATCTAGATGGAAGACTTGAAGAGTGAGAAAATGAGCCTTCTTAACATTCATAGGGTGAAGGCATTCTTCAATTAAAGCAATCAAGAGGGATATCACTTACTATATATACCATAAGATCATTTCAATTTTGTGATATTATTAATTTCTCATAGAGTAAAGAGTCTTTACTTGTAAATGAAGAGAAAGGTTGCACCAAGATGGTGAAAACACTTGAAGCAGGGATCTATAGCATTCTAGTTTTGCCAAAATATATTGGCAAATCATCTTCATGTAGCTTGTTGTTGGAACCAATTTCAATCACCCTATTGGGCCATATGGAGGCACTCATTCTCTTCCACCCGTTTTGCATCCATTTGGCCATCTCAGCATTGGTGTTCTCTCTTTGGTGACCCTCGATCATTGGGGCTTGGGGCCTCCCTTGAGGTGACCCCTCACCTTTGGGATCTCATAATGTATGGATAATGAAGGATGAGATGTTCTCCGACGAATTATGGAAGATAGAAAGGAAGAATGTGCAAAAGCCATTAAGAATTGAGAAACTCCTTTCCTTGTGAAAGTATAGGAGGTCCATGATAACTTGAGAGATTAGAGCAACCCCAACTTTGTCTAAAATCACTAGAGAAAGGTGAGTAATTAACCTTGTAAGGCATGTGAGGTGAAACTTGGGCTTGGACACTTTTGGAAAGAGGGGACCCTTGGGCTTGGATAATTCTAGAGAGAAATGTTGGAGTTAGATGTCTACGAAAGCACATGAACAACACAAGGAAGAAGAAGAAGCTTGCAATATAACACACAATACTGAATGTATTACCATTAGAATGTACAAAGATAAGTAGCATGTTAGGGCAATAGGCATATATACAAGCTGGAAGAAATAAACCTCCTAAAGAGGGAAAAAAGTGCCCCGAAAGTCCTAGAGTGTTCACACACATCACTACGTAAATATATCAACAAATCCTTCGTGGGAGTGATGCAATGAACAAGGAGTTGGCACTCATGTATAAGGAAGTGCCAAGCTATTTGGAATCAATCCACAAAAGGAAGTAAGCCCAAAGCTTTGTGAAAAGCTTCAAACTTCTCCCTAGGCAGACTCTTGCATGGGCACATATGCCAAGCTCATCTCCCCAATAGAGAACCTTTTGATGACATAATGATAATGCTCCTCAATGTGCTTAGTGCAACTATGGAACACAGGGTTCCTCGCAACTGCCAATGCGCTTTGATTGTCATTGAAGATGGTGGTGGTAGAAGACTGACCAACAACCAAATCAGCCATAAGGCATCTAAGTCAAACACACCCAACACTGGCTATGAAAGCTGCCCTACACACAGCCTCACAACTTGAACTGGCCACAATAGGCTACTTCTTGCTCCACCAAGATATAGCAGCATGTCATAAACATACACCACAATGATCAGAAGCATATCATTAGCATGCTTAATATATTAGGTGCTTACAGTTGGACTGCTCTCAAAACCATGTGCAATTAAATAGGCATGTATCTTTCATACCAAGCACATGGTGCTAGCTTTAACCATATAATGCCTTCTTTAACCTGCACACTTGGTTTTCAGGCCCTTTTTGCACAAAGCCACGGGGATGAAAAACATACACTTCTTCATGCAAGTCACCATTTAGAATTGTTTTAATGTCCAACTGATGTCGATTCCAACCATGATGAGCTGCAAGTGCACAGATGCTATGAACAATAGTCATTTGACAAGTAGGAGCAAACTATACCCAACAGAAATACATTTTATTACTTTATCATCCAATTATTTGCGATGTTGTTTAGGCACTAATGCATATGCCAAACAACCAAAATATGCAAATGAGCAACAAATGTCTTGTGACCATTCGAAGCCTCATATGGAGTGATTGATTATAGCGCTTCAGTGGGATACTTGTTAAGTACATATCCTACACACATAACAGCCTCAAGCCAAAAACTATGTGGTAAAGCCTAACTCTTGAGCATACACCTTGCCATCTCCATGAGTGACATGTTCTTCCATTCAGCAACTCCATTCTATTTAGGTGTATACAACATCGACACTGTACACTGATGTTTTATCCCACGTTCAGATAGAAATGCAGTCAAAAGACATATATTCCCCCCCTCGATCTGAATGGAGGGTTCCCATTTTACATGATGATAGATAAATACTTCGGACTTTTCTTTCAATGGATATACCCATGCATGCCTGGAAAAATCATCGATGACAGTCATGAAGAAAAGATAGTTTCCAAAAGAGGTGTTTGCATAGGACCACAGACATCAACTTTAAACAAGCTAAAGTCTGTGAGTAGCTCGAATTGAAACGTCCTTTGGAAAGGAGGAATGCTGCATCTTACCCAAAATACAGCCTTCGCATACATGCTTACTAGGCACCTCAAGTTTGGGCAAAGAAGACACCATTTCATAATTCTATAGTTGTAGCAAACTAGGAAAATTCAGATGACCAAAGTGTGCATGCCAAAGCTTTGCATCTGACATAGACTCAGAATCATATACTGCACATGCTGAATCATTCATAGATCTTTCATAGTCTATGAGCTTATATAGCCCCCAACATAGAATGCCAGAAGCAAAAATGAGAACAGAATTTGACATATCATGAATTGTGCATCTATCATCAACAAATTTCACAACCAAGTGAATCATGGCTAATGCAAAAACTGATAACATATTTTTCTTGATCCTTGGTAGAAATAAAGCATCTGACAATGTAAAAGAACTACCACGAGTAGTAGTCAAAAAGATCTTACCAACTCCCATGATAGTATAAGAGGATTTGTTGATGCATGTAACAGTATTTCCTATAGGGGCAGGCTCTAGTGAAGAGAAGAAATTGTGTTGCGAGGTAATATGTTTGGTTGCCCCACTATCAAAGTACCAAAAATCTCATTCTATTGCAAACATGCACTACTCATGAGAAGATGGTTCAAAACTAAAACATTAGTAAACGCCCATTCTTCATCCTGCACAAGATTAGCAAACTCTATTTTCAGTGTAGAGGCCTCTGCAACAACCATTGTGGCCGCTTTCTTCTTTGCCTCTTTAGCAACCACTTTTGGATAGCTCTTAATGACATGATCATTCGCTTTACAATATTTGCAAAACAATTTCTACTTTTCTTATTTCTTCTCATCTTTGTCTTCCTTCTTTGAATGTGCAGTATTTGCATATTTCTGCTTACTGATAGAAGAGCTCCATTTACCTTTGCCCTACTGACTACCCATGAAAGCTTGATCTGCAACACACATAATAGACCTATTCTGCCTAAACTGCTCTTCCTACAACAAAATAAAAACTAACTCTTCAAATGTTAAGGCATTTGGATTGCCTGTCATCATCAAATGAAGAGTAGAAGAAAAACTCTGATATGAGTCAAAAAGACCATTCAGAACAGTCTCCACAAGTGAACTGTCAGGAAGGACTTCATCTACACAGATCAATTGTTCATTCAAATCCTTTATCTATGTTAGAAAACTGTCCATAGAATCACCTTCATTCATGTTCTCACTCTCTAACTATTTTCGAAGGTAAGTAATATAAGCCTCATTCCTAGCTTGGTACAATGTGGTAAGAGTATCCCAAGCATCCTTAGTTGTTCTACAAAAGCGAATGTGAGGAATAATGACACGTTGAATGGACAAACTTATCAATGCATGTGTGTGAGCATCTTTGCCATCCCAACAAATTTTCTCTATAGTAGGCACAACACAAACAGTAGCACGAACAGGAATCTATAGAATATCACCATCTTCAACACCATTTGCATCAGCTTCAGTATTTGTATTTATAGTACCTATATTCACAGGCATAATAGGAGGTCTTTCAACACCCTCCACAATATTCCATAGTCCTTTTGTGACCCATACATGACACATCATAGAAGCCCACAATGGGTAATTAGTACCATCCAGCTTATCCTCAATAGCTAACATATGAACTACATCACTACTTTTCAACCATGGATACTAACTAAAATAACCTGATGCAAAAAAGGTGATGTATCTTAAAAAGTTCAACAGAACTACCCTGACAAGTTCTACTAAACTTGTAGCAAACTTTGAGATGCTTATACTAGCGAACTAAAACTCGTATATATCTTTGGCATAAATAGACAAAATAGCCTACAAAAGCACTACAATTGTGCATTTGGCGATTGAAACGAGCTGAGATTGTGATTTCAGCACCACATAATGAAGTTATTTTGATGTCTGAAAGAACTTGAGTATGCTCACCAAATTTTGTGCGATTCTGAGACTGCAACCGGAGAGGTTTCAATGATGCCCTAGATCAAGCACCGACCTGCTTTGATACCAATTGTTGGAGTTAGACATCTGTGGAAGCACATGAATAGCACAAGGAAGAAGAACAAGCTTGGAGCACAACACACAATACTAAATGTATTACCACTAGAATGTACAATGATAAGTAGCCCATTAGGGCAATAGGAGTATGTACAAGTCGGGGGAAAGAAACACCCCAAAGAGGGAAAAACGTGCCCCGACAGTCCTAGAGTGTTCACACACATCACTACCTAAATATATCAACAAGAAGACACCCTCTTTCCCTACTTGACATCATGTTTAACGATTAGTAGGCCACTAGTTCACCTTTGATGGTGATTAAGGTGACTTTCATGGAAAGGGAGAGAGGGATTACCCGAAGCCCAACACAACCACAATACCCCATCATGGGTGACCCCAGGCCTAGAGCAGCCTGATATCTCATCATGGGTGACCCCAAGCTTAGGATGCTCCAATATCTCTTTTGCGTGACACAATATCTCATCATCGGCGACTTAAGGAGAATTTAAGCAGATTATGGTTCATGATCATCAATAGGGGCATCTTTTTCTTGATACAAGGCGACTCCATCTAGGGGGTGACCCAAGTACAAAGCGACCCCACCTCCTAGGTGCAACACCTAATAAGGATAATTTTTCAACTTTATCATGGGTAACATATCATCAAGAGAATTATAAGGAGAATTGAGCAATATGAGAGTTATGGAGAGAGATCTATATCAAGGCAATGTCTTGCATGGACACTATAATGACCATCTAGCGAGTCCTCTAGTCAGAGCACCAAGGGGCAACTAATGTTTTTTGAGCATCAAGGAGGAGATCTTAACTGGAATGATGCTAATTAAGGTGATGATTCCAATTTCTCTTCGAAAGGAAACTATGTCTCCTCTTGAAAGGCAACTTTGTCCCTATTGCAATTCATCCAATCTATCTCCAAATTTGACTAATGGGTTTGAGTGCATTCGTCCCTAATCAGATTCATTGTTTTAGGAAATCCCTCCAAATTTGTTGGGAGATGGTCTTGCAGAATTATCTTGGGAGGCTAGAACAAAAATCATCTTGAAACCTCTTGCAAATTTGCCTTGCGAATTCTCCTACACATTCACATACCAAATTATCGTTACCAAAATGCAAAGCTCTATACTATCCAAGAGATACACTTATTATTTGATTGCATGATCATTTTGGAGCTTGTATAATTGGATCTTTATTCGTTTAAGCTTATGGAGGAAATTCATGAGCATAAAAACTTCTCTTGCATGATATGAATGCTTGGAAAGAGATAGAGAGGGAGAGGGAGAGAGAGAGGGGGAGGGAGAGAGAGAGAGAGAGAGAGAGAGAGAGAGAGAGAGAGAGAGAGAGAGAGAGAGAGAGTTAGATCTGTCTACTGCTGTTATGGCAATTGTGAGAGATGGAGATTTTGAATAATTAGGGAGAGAGAAGTAGAAAAAAGAGGAAATCGATGTTGTAATGTAGAGAGACAGAGAGTTGGATACATATAGGTGGATATGGAAAGATACCTCTCATGAATCAAGTTAGAAAGATCAAGATGTTTGTTTTAGGAATTCAAAAACGTTCATAATGTTGGCAATTGTAACAAAGAAAAGGAGTTTTTCAAATACATTGTTGGGATAGAGAAGACTAGGCATGCAGAGAAGAGACGTCATGGAATTCTAGTAAAAGTTGGAGAGAGAGAGAGAGAGATTTCTCACTATCTACTATGTATAGATTAGGAGGTAGAAAGAGAGACAAAGGGAGTGAGAGAGAGAGAGAGGGAAAGAAAGAGATAGATAGATAGATAGAGAGAGAGAGAAAAAAAAAGGTAGAAGCTAAGGTATAGAGCACATACATTCTTAGATTGTTGCTCCCAATCGAAGTTTGTTGTAGATTCTAGGCACCATAGAAAGAGATGATTTTAGGACAGAGAACTTAGAGAGAAACCGCCTACTAAAAATCAAAGGTGATGTTGTAGATGAGAATGCAACTAAACGAGAGAGATTACATAGGATTTTTAAACTCATTAGGATACCGTAGTCCTCTAGTCCGGTGAAAAAAGAAAGTAATTGTTGGATAAGAGTAAACCATTGAACAAACATCCAAGTTAGATGTTTGAGACAACTAAACATTAAGTGCTACAAATCAAATTCAAGTGAATCAAGAGTTCTCAAAGTCTTGTGAGGGATAAGAATCCCACCTTCGTTACTAAGTTCAATGCACCAGTCATGCCCATAAATGGACTAGTAATTTGAATCCACCTAGTTCACATGTTTGTGCGCCAATCCCACCTAGTAGAAAACTATGAATCGCTATTAAGCAAGGATAAAGGTGATGGAATTGTCCACTTGTATCCTCTCAAGGTAGAGCTTTAATTTTTATCTAGAACATTCTAGATAGGGGTACATAAGATAGATTTATGACGACTTAGTGTGATGCCTTCACTAGTAGTGAATGAATTTAGATATAGGCCAAAGGTCAACAATGGACTTCTACAAATCACTAGATAGGGTAGTAGAGTGTGGGTGGCCATCAAACAAATATTACCCTTTTGCAACTTATATTAGGTCAAATAATTGAATCGAATGGTTTATAAATAAGATACGGATTATTAGAAGGACTTAGGTTGTATTAGCATTGCCCGGAATTCCATAAGTGAAGACACAAACAACTCCCTTTCCTTGTAATATCTCATCATCTATAAACCATGAAGCCTCGTATTCAAGATTCAAGCATCATCTAGTTTGGGATTCCTATGAAAAAGGTAATGCATAATTGGTTTGTCACCAAAATGAGGTGCTTTCAAGTATGCAAAATAGTAAATCCATGAGTGATGGATATTGAACATATTCTAACATAATCTTCTTTGTTGAAATAGGAGCTTTAGACAAAAAGGCATGAATTACATGTCAAGAATCAAAGGAGCATCAAAATTTTTCTATGCGATGAATGAATATAGACTCACCTCACCTCTCCCAACCTAGGGAACAATGAAGAACGTTAAAAGCTCAAATAAAGTCATCATACTACTTGTTTCCTTACTAAAACCAAGTCAAAATTCTAGGAGATTTACACATATATGATTAAGGGTGTTACATGAAATACAAAGGAATGAATAATCCTATTACAACTTAACTTATATAAACTTATAGCCATAATGGATCGCTTATCTTTGTATATTAACTTGGTAATACATTCGATATTTTGTATTGTGCTCCAAGATTCTTCTTCTTCCTTGTGTCGCATGCTTCTCTAGACCTGAAACTCCAACAATTGGTATCAGAGCAGGTTGTTGCTTCATGTAGGGTGTCATCAACACCCCTCCGATCAAAGTCTCAAAATCGCATGAAAATTGGAAAGCATACTCAGGGTGGATAGGAAATCTCAAGGTGCACACATAGAGCTATTTAGTATATGTTTTATTCTTCACTTTTAATGGATATCAACATAAGAGACATGGAAATCTTAAGTGTAGGTGCAATAGAAATAGGAGTTAGAGACTTGATTAGAAACAATGAGCAATTAGAGTTCTTGAATTGAATTGAATATATGTGCAAACTCATGAAAGATATTGTAAGTATATGCTAACAGATTACTCTCAAACTTAGAACACTAAAAGAACATATGAAGGTTACAAGTAACAAAACTTGAATAGATTTAAGGTAATGATGAGCTATTGGGATTCTCATGAATCACTAATGCTTAATTGGCTTCTCCTCATAATGAGGACCTTTCAAGTATGCAACATAATGAGGTCCTTTCAAGTATGCTATATAATTAGCATATACAAACATAATGTTCTTTGTTAAATTAGGAACCTTCAACCAAAGCCATGAATCACATATCAAGAATGTTCATGGGAGTCAAATGAATGAAGACCAACCTAAAACTAAAACAAAGAAGAAGGTGAAAAGATCAATTAAAACCACGATAACACTTATTTATTTTATTAAAACTACATGAAAGTTTAGGAACTACAAGGGGATTTATAACCCTATTAGAGGTCAAATAATGAAACAATTATTCTTGATTTGCCTTATTTCTCTTATTTTTCTATACTCAAGAGATTAAGGTGAACATTTTGTGCTCTTCAAAACAACTTAAACATGATCTCCCAAGGCCATTATTATTTTTCTATGTGATGATGGTTTTGGTGGAGCTATTGTTCGTATTTCTAACAAGTAATTATGTTTCTTGTACTCAGGTTAGCTCTTCTTCAAATCAATGATCTACGATTTCTTTCAAAAGTGCTATTAAACATATTGTTTTCTTTACGTTTACATCTAATTCTTGCACTAAGAGAACTATTTGCTTGAAAGGGTTAGCCAGCCTCAAAGTTCTCATGCTATTGTTTGCGGATATTGATATGGTTGTTACTTGTTGATATTTGATCAACATTCATGACCTTATTGAAATAACTTCCAACACTGGATTTATTTAGAACATTAGGTAAAATGGGTGTAATTATGATATTGATAGATTGCATATATTTTTTCTTTCTCCTATTTTCCTTCATAAGCATTAGCATGTCCTATGAGGTGAACAAATTCTTTTCTTTTAAAAATTACTATCAAGTTAGAATTTATCTTTTTATGGATTTCCCTTATTAGAATTTAGGTTTTCCTGATTTGTTCCTTACCTTTTAGAGCGTGATTATATCAAGAATAAACATTAACTTGATTCATTAACAAGCTATTAGAATATATTATCTTCCAGATAATATTAAAACTAGGAATATTAAGCTCATTCATAGAAACTAACCCAAGGATGAATTGAAGAATGGGAGACCTGTCTCTTATCTAACTTGTTTTCCATAAGAATCCAACCTAGCATTTGTGTGTTGTAAGAAGCATTAACAATATGCGATCTACTCGTCTTTATCAATGATCTGATTATGGGGAGGTTTCTTTTAACCAACTTCAAATACATTAATAACGAAGGAATACAAGAAGAAGAAAGAAGGAGATATAAACAAGCCTCACGATCTTGATGCCTTGCAAAAGTGAAAAGGCACTAGAAAGCACCAACAAGTTTCACGATGGCTTGGAGCCAATTTCTTTTAAGATTCTTTCTCTCTATTAAAAAGACTCTTGATGCTTGAAGGGGTGGAAGCTCTTGGTTCTTCCGATCCTTTTAAACACAAATTCTAGGAAACATTCAATAACTCATTCTTGTCTCCAAATCTTTTGCAGGACCTCCCAAAGTAGGGCTTGCCTCTAGTCTATCCATCAATCAAGCATAAGGTACACTCTTATTGTCCACCCCAAATAATGGCACCTCTTTAGCATGCGAAGAATAGGTGCATAAGGTCCTCACACCCCAAAGGTATTTTTTCACACCATGGGTGACAACAACTTTGAGCATATTTAATATTGGTCCATATTCCCATCTCCGAATTTCGATGCATGAGGATTACTTTGTTAATTTCCAAGAGAAGGTACCAAAGATCATTGAATTTAAGGTTCCATCATATCAAAGGCCAAGTTAAGAACCACTTTCTATTGATCACTTCAAGACATTTTGGTGGTTTCTTAAATTTCAAGATATCTTAAATCCTATTACCTTTTCTCTATTTAATACATTTTGGATTAGGCATTTCCTTCACTTAAGAAGACATATCTTTCAATTTTGCCAAGCATTTGTCTTTTGTTTAAAGAGGCACTAGTCCTTGTATTCAACTATTCGAATATGATCAATGACCTTAAATCTTATCGAGCTCCTATGGGCTTGGTACTAGAGGTTCTTCCATTGTTGGAGTACTTTGGATGAAATTTTGTTAGCCATTTGGAGGGCCTTGTTTTCAATTAGTGAAATGCTACATATCGGGGACCAAATGGAGTCATTTTTTCTAATTCTACATGTGCAGTTCTAGTTTGTTGAGTACCTAATCCCATGTCTTCCTCAAAGAGATATCAAGCCCAATGAAATACACAGTTGCCTGACTAAGTAGAAATATTCTAACCATACATTTCAGAAAATCAACAACAAAGGTTTTGGAAGATCTTTGTATACAGAATGGTACAAAGATATTAAAGGAACTTTAAAAGCTATTTCTTTGGAAACGTGGCTCAAAATTCCAGGAACTTGAAGTACGGATGGCTTAGAGACATAGCTGAAGAGAAAATAGTCATTTCACAAGAATAAAAATAATTTTCTTTTTTTTTAAGTGTGTATGAGCTACATAGCTCTTATGCTAAGAAAGGGTCTTTGATCATTTCATACTCATTTCTTTTCTATCATTAGTTATTTAGAAAGCTATTCTTGTCACATAAATGTTTCTCAAAGCTTGTATATAATCTTAGTATATTGTGAGACAACTAGGCCACAAAGTGAGTAGTGGTCTATCTCTACATGCGTAATGGAGAATATAAGTTGTTTGTCTTGAAGGCATTGGTTCTCCGAGTAGGAGTAACTATTTTGAGTGAAATAACTTGCATTAGCAAGGTATCTAAGTATAATTGATGTGTGAAAAATCTCATGGGTTCATTCTTCAAGAGTTAAGATAAGCCATTGTCTATGTAAACAATGGTTTTGTGAGTGTGCTTGTGAGGTCATCGATGCTTCAGGGCTACATAGGGAAGGTGTTTATTTCTCCCATCCTTATTAGATCTTTTCAACATACAAAAGCATTCAAAGACGACAAGGAGAAGCCATCGAAGTATTTTGAAGTAATGTGAGCTGCTAAATCGAGTTCAAAATCACACACCAAGCAAAGGACATTCAACTAGTGAATATGAAAGCATCAATCTCATCTAATGGGAACTTTTGAGTTACAGAGGTAGAGGCTATTACTATTTCTCAATTCCTCTACATAAAAGGGATCCACAAGAGTGCATTAGAGTTCACCATATTCAAATATAACACTCAAATCAAGCAGCTGGACAAAAATAATTATTAGCCATGGAGGTCTAGAATCTCTAGCTATAGATTGTCACATCGATGATGTTTACCTAGTTGCATGCACTTTGAACGGGCTTGGTATGATGAGAAGTGGAAGGCTTCTACATCAGCTATGTATGTCAAGGATAATGTTCCTAACTTTGAGTGTGTGGCAACCTTGATGGTGATTAATGAGATGAGTATTGTATGCACAAAGACAAAGGGAAATCAAGCCTAAGCGTTCTATGTAGGTAAAGGTAGATGAAGATCACAAAGGGGCTAGGGCAAAGGAAGAGGTAGATAAGGGTGAAAATTAAATAATGATCCTGATGAAGAACAAGGAAGCCAATACTCTTCATCAAGATGGATAGAAAAATTCAAAGTTAGAGGAGGAAGATTCAACTAGAATAGAGAAAACGAAATCTCAAAAGCCTGCTTCATTGTGGCATATATGGCCCCTATGCAAGGCATTGATATCAAAGAGAGAAGAATAATTCAACCTACAATGGTCAAGGTAATTATGCATCTACTTCAAATGAAGATGAGAGCATGCTAGCTATGATGAAGATGACTGAATATAAGACACAAGGGTCAAGCACATGGTACGTCAATAGCGCATGTAGAAACCACACGAGTTGCAACAAGGAGTTCTTCTCAAACATGCAAGTGCCATTGATTAAAGGTCGTGTGGGAATAGGTAATGACACTCCTAATGCTATTGCACACATAGGTGATGTTATGTTGGATGGATCTCACAAAGCCAAGTGTTTGAAATGTTTTTTCATGTTCACACAATCACGAAGAGTCTAGTCTATATGGGGAAATGGTGGAGAGAGGACTTCAAGTCAACTTCAACTAGAAGGAATGTTTTGTGGAAAACCCTAAAGACGCGTATAGATTGATAGTCAAATGCAAAAAGGAGGGAAGGCTATTCACTTTGGATGTGAAGCCTAGAGTGGACCATACAAGCTACTTCACATTTGGAAACAACAAGGTAGCAAAATTTTGTCTCTCTACATTAAATTGATCTAGAAACAAGTTATTAGAGTATGTATATGTAGAAGAGTGGTTGCCCAAGATTTGTATCAACATGCAGAGAATTTGAAGGAAATACTTGAACAGTGTTTCAACACAGGCTTGAAGTTGAACCTTGCTAAATGTCAGTCTTCATTCACAAAAGGTACACTCCTTGGCCACATAATTATGGTCAAAGGGGTAAGTGTTGATCAGGCTAAGGTAGCTATGATCCCTTCCATGCCAATTACGTAGATTCCTAAGGAAGCGCAAAGATTTTTAGGTCATGCAAGATACCATAGGAGATTTATAAAAATGTATGAGAAAATAGTTAAGCCTCTTTCAAGTCCTACAAGCAAGAAGATCCCTTTCTCTTGGAGTTTTAAAGAGAAAAAGCATTAAATGAGCCAAAACTAAGGTTTTGTAACGCACAACTACTAACTATTCCTAATTGCTCAATTGAGTTCCATGTGCATACAAATGCAAGTCGTCATGCAGTAGAGCCGTTCTAGCACAACCATGCTCACATAAGGTGCAAAACCTATTGGTTATGCAAGAACATTACTTACAAAGGCGGGAAGAAATTATAGTCCCATAGATTGAGAATGTTTGGCTATTGTATTTACTCTTCAAAAGTTTTGGCATTGCCTTCTAGAAGTACATTTTATTTTCATCTTGGACTATCTAATGTGATAACTTGCATTGACAAGGTCCCTTAGTGTAGCTTATATGAGTGATTAGAGATTCTATGAGTGTGTGGAGGAGGCCATCTATTCTTCAAGGCTTCATAGGACATACAAACGTGGGCATTCCAACATTCAAATGCACTCAAGGAAGCCGCCTAATCAAGTTCAGTGATGAATCTTAGGCCCCAAGGAAGGGCAAGAATATCTTCTCAGTAAATAGTGACAACAATGCGATTAAGTTATAAGATGGTCCACTTAGTAAAATGCAAATTTTCAAAATCACTCAATAAATAAATGGATTGTTTCAATCGGAGATGGACTCAATTCAAATGAACTCTAAGCATAACAGTTTAAATTCAAATGAACTCTAGGCGTGACTCAATCCGCTAGAAAACCAACATAATCGACGAGGTGTCGGAAGGTCGGTGTTTGTGTTTGTGTGTGTGTCCCAAACCATAGACATAAGGTACTTCCGCATCGCTAAATGTACTTCGGCATCGCTTAATGGAAGCTCAACATGATCTTCCTCGCTAAATGGAAGCTTAAAATATTTGTTCATAATATACAGAAAGATATGGTGTGGGAAGGTGGGAGAGAGAGAGACAGAGAGAGAGAGAGAACAAACACATTCCCTCAGAACATACAAAAACATATCGTGTTGGAAGGTGTGTGTGTGTGAGAGAGAGAGAGAACAAACACATTCCCTCAGAACATACAGAAACATATCGTATGGGAAGGTGTGTGTGTGTGAGAGAGAGAGACAGAGAGAGACAGAGAGAGATTGAGAGATTATTGTACTGGACATTTCTTCATAATATACAGAAGATCACAAAGTATGGAAACATTCCATTCAGCTAACTACAGAAGGTATTATCTGTTTCTTTGACCTAGTTATTCCTTCCGGAAACCGCAAAGGGCAGAAATGATGATCCTGAAAACCTTGAAATGCTCATTCACAAAAGATTTCAACGCCTGCAAAGCTCCTTCCGCATCTACATCGAAGTGTGCACGACTGTGAGTCTCTCCTGACTCCTAGTCGAGCAGAAGCAGCATCGCTTAATGGACGCTTAACATGATCTTCCTTAGAACTTTCATCCTCGCTTGCCAAAAAGTCATGGTTCGTGGTACAGTTTTCGACCTTGTCGGCTTTCCTATCAATCCGCATGCTGTGTTGAAGGTGCCCACGTCTGGAGCTGTCTACCACGGAGGCGGTTAAAGAACAGAACCCCTCCATTGCTCACTGATGCTTGCGTTGCTAGAAAGAGAGAAACACAGAGACAAGCTCGGATTTGTGATGTATGTTTAAAACTTCGCCCAAGTGCTCAAAAGGGACTAATAGACCTAGTTCCGACGAGTTGGTTATGTAGGTCGGACTGAAAAGGAGACTCGTAGTACAAAAAACAGATCAACTAAATTTTGAAAAAAGAAAAAGTGAGTCTGTATGTTAGTTATTTTGGACTAAATTTTGGACGAGATACTAGAATCCCTTGAGTAGAAAATCTCCTGTACTTTTAAGTTAGCTCGAACCATGTATATACAAGGAATCATCAATGATTCTTAACTCTTGTAATTACCCTAATAGGTTCCAGTCCACCGTGCATGCCAGTGTCAATCCGTCGGAATATTATTTAGAAGAATAATTGTAATTAAGAAAAGTCCTGCACTGAAAGGGTATCGTGCAAAATGTTCTAACGTTTTCCTAGTTAATAGAAGCAATGTGTGGGAGAGAGGACAGAGGCATCGCTGGACTGTCTTGTCTGGGCGATCGGCTGGAGTTGATTCTATCGCAGATTATTGAAATTGTGGTGTCATTTGTGTTGTTAAAGATTCAGTACAAAATGAATAAGGTATTGCATTAACAATTAATTGTGTAGAGAATGAAGCGCAATTATAACATCAATACTAAATTAATAATACAAGTTCTGCACATGTGGTTACAGTGATTGTTAAGAAGTTGTTATGCGCTGAAAGTAGTATTTGAATCTGTGGTAATAGCTACAAGCTAATTAGTGATTAGGAAAATACAAAAAGGGCCTCTGTATTACAGACCCGTGACCATCCCAAGCACCCACGTATAGACTCATTAATAATTTAGAATAACCATAGAAGATTAACAAGGTGCTTTCAAGTATGCAAAATAGTACATCCATGAGCGCTAGATAATTAACATATACAAACATAATTTCCTTTGTTAAAGTAGTAACTTAAACCAAAACGTATGAATTAGAAAGAAGCCTAACCATCTTGATGCCTTGCACAAGCAAAAAGCCCCTAAAAAGCACTAACGAACTTCATGATGACTTGATCTCCTTCATGCAAGAGCCAATTTCTTTTAAGTTGGTTTCTCTATATTAAAAAGACTCGTGATGCGTGAAGGGGTGGAATCCCTTGGTGCTTCTATTCCTCTTAGACAATAGGAAAGATTTAATAGATCATTCTTCTCGTGGGATTTTAAATTTGATAGAGCATCATCCTCTCCAAATCTTTTGTAGGACATTCCTTCCAATACCATTCCAAAAGGCATGGCAGTAGCCAAGCACCTCCCAAAGTAGGGCTTCCCTCTAGATTATCCATCAATCAAGAATAACATACACCCTTATTGTCCATCCCAAATAATGGCATCTCTTTCGCATGAGAAGAATAGGTGCATAAGGTCCTCAAACCCCCAAGGTACTTTTCACACCATGGATGGCACAACAACTTTGAGCATATTCAATATTGGTCCATATTCCCCTCTTGGGAATTCAACACATGAGGATTACTTTCTTGATTTCCAAGAGTAGGTGTTAAAGATCATTGAATTTAAGGTTCCATCATATACAAGACCAAGCTAACAACCACTTTCTATTGATCACTTCAATACATTTTGGTGGTTTCTTAAATCTCATGATATCTTCAATCCTATTACTATTTTTCCATTTAATACATTTAGGATTAGGCACTTCCTACACTTAAGAAGGCAACTCTTTCAATCTTGCCAAGAATTTATCCTTTGTTTAAAGAGGCACTAGTCCTTGTAGTCAACTATGTGCATCATATGAATGGCCTCTATGGTTTTAACTGTACATTTTGGAAGATCTTTGTGGAAATAAGAGTACAAAGATGTAAAAGCAAGTTTAAAATCTTTTTCTTTGTAAATGTGGCTTGAAATGTGAAGAACTCGAAGTAAGGATGGGTTAGAGACATAACGGAAAAGACAATATTCAGTTCACAAGTATAAGGATAAATTGATTTTCTAAGTGTGTATGAGCTGGATAGCTCTTAGTGTGCTAAATAAAGATCCGTTATCATTTCGTACTCGTTTCTTCTAATAATTAGTTTCTTAGAAACCTACTCTTGTCAAGTAAATATTTCTCAAAGCTTGTATTTAATCTTTGCATATTATGAGAAAACTAGGCCCATAAGCGAGTAGTGGTCTATCTATGGATGCCTAGTGGAGGATAGAACTTGCTTGTCTTGAAGGCATTGGTTCTCCTAGGTATGAGTAACTATTTTGAGTGAAATAAATTGCATTAGCAACGTCTCTAAGTATAATTGATGTGTGAAAAAATATCATGGGTTCATTCTTGGAGAGTTTAGATAAGTGATTATCTGTGTGAATAATGGTTTTGTAAGTGTGCTTGTCAGACCATCTATGCTTCAAGGTTGCATAGGCAAGTTGCTTATTTCTCCCATCATCGGTTTGTGATCTTTTCAAGCTACAAAGACATCCAAGTAAGATGAGGAGAAGCCATTGAACTATCTTTAAGGAAGGAGAGCTATTGTATCAAGTTCAAAATCACACACCAAGCAAAGGAAAGTCACATAGTGAATACATCGATCTCATCTAATGGGCATTTTTGAGTTATAGAGGTAAAGGATATTACTATTTCTTATTTCCTCTTCATCAAAGGGATTGACGAGAGTGCATTAGAGTTCACCATATTCAAATATAGCACTCAAATCAAGAAGTTGGATAAGAATGATTATCAGCCATGGATGTTAAGAATCTCCAGCTATAGATTGTCATAGATGATGATATCCTAGTTGCGTACATCATGAATGGGCTTGGTATGATGAGAAGTGTAAGGCTTCTACATCATCTATGTACGTCAAATATACTCTTCCTAACTTTGAGCACGAGGTGGCCTTAATGGTGACTATGGAGATGGTTTTTGTAGGCTCAAAGACAAAGGGCAATGAATCCCAAACTTTCTATGTAGGTAAAGGCTAAGAAAGAGGAAGGAGCTAGCGTAGAGGAGGAGGCACACAAGGGTGAAAATCAAATGGTGATCGTGATGAAGAAGAAGGATGCAAATACTCTTCATTAAGATGGATAGGAAAATTCAAAGTTAGAGCAGGAAGGTTCACTTAGAATAGAAAAAACCAAATCTTAGAAGCCTGCTTCATTTGTGGCAGGTGTGAACCCTATGCCAGGCATTTATTTCAAATGGAGAAGAAAATTTCAACCTACAATGGTTAAGGTAATTATGCATCTACTTCAAATGAAGATGACAACATGCTAGCTACAATGCAGATGAGTGACTATAAGACACAGGGGTCAAGCACATTAAACTACTAACTATTCCTAATGCAAGTCTTCATGGGGTTGGAGCAGTTCTAGCACAACCATGTTCACAACCTATTGCTTATGCAAGAAAATTACTAACAAACGTGGAGGAAATTATAGTACCATAGAAAGAGAATGTTTGGCTATTGTATTTGCACTTCAAAGGTTTTGGTATTGTATTGACGGAATACGTTTTAATTTCATCCTATATTGTCAAACAATAATGTATTTCATCAATAGGCCTAAAGTAGCTAGAAGGGTTTGATGGTGGCTACTATTCGTTTAGAAATATCACTTTGAGATTGACACCAAGCTAGGTAAAGAGCATCACATGGCAGACCAAGTGGCAAGGATGGCCATGAGTGAAAGCAAAGAGCTACAAGATGTTCCACAAGACTTCATGTGCATATTATCCAAGAGAAAATGAGAAGGCAAAAATCTCCAACAAGATTTTCATTGAGCTACTCTTGGATTTGGATTTTTCCAATCACAACTCTTGGCCATAAACTCGTATTCAAGAAATTTGGGCCTTTTGACATACCACAGGAAGAGGAACTACTAGCAAGAATCCATTCCCTTGGGTCTATGGTAAGGAGGCACTCGCTCCCTTCAAATTCATCATCATAAAACAAGTTGAAGCCAAGTTGCTCAGAATTGATCCTCACAATAGGAAACTAGTAGCATTGGACGAATAGAAGGAAGCAATAATGAAGAGATTGCAGGTGAAGCAAGAGAAGTGCAAACCAATTCGTGATAGGTATCTAAGGGCTATTGAATTGAAGGAAGGATCCTTGACCTTGATGCATCAAATCTTGCCAATACCCACTAAACTGGCACCTAAGTGTGAAGGACCTTATAAAGTGATGAGGATATTACCCAAAGGAGTAATCGAGATGGAAGACTTGAAGAGTGAGAAAATGAGCCTTGTTAACATTCATAGGGTGAAGGTTTACTTCAATTAAAGCAAGCAAGAGGGATATCACTTACTATATATACCATAAGATCATTTCTGCAATTTTGTGATATTATTAATTTCTCATAGGGTAAAGAGTCTTTACCTGTAGCAAATGAAGAGAAAGGTTGCACCGGGATGGTGAAAACACTTGAAGCATGGATCTATAGCATTCTAGCTTTGCCAAAATATATTGCCAACGCACTCATTCTCTTCCTCCCGTTTCCCATCCATTTGGCCATCTTGGCATTGGTGTTCTCTCTTTGGTGACCCTCAACCATTGGGGCTTGGGGCCTCCTTTGAGGTCACCTCTCACCTTTGGGATCTCATAACTACAGGACTACAAATGCAATGAATAGAAATTCAATCCGTAAGAAATTCAAACATAAAAAACGAAAGATATGAAGAATAAAAACATCAATGGATGTATCTTCTTCTCCATGTATTTCAAGAACACCATGGAAGCTTGCTCATAGCTTGTTTCCATGAGTTCTAATCTATCAGACAGCGGCAGTAATGATGGAAGTCATTCTTGCAGCAATCTATGTTGCTTGAATTTCTAGATTTCTCTATATTATGTTTTTTACTTGGTTGAAAGAATAAAAAAATGGCATGTCTTATTGCTATAGAAGACGAACCTGCAACCTAAGGTTCTGTGTTTGAGTCTTGTGGCCATCTGAAACTTCAAAACCCTCGTAAGGAGTTGAAGCAAGAAGGTACTCTATCCAGAGATGTTTAGACTTTAAGATAAGTATCACCCACACATTAATTTGGATATCAAATAGGGTGGTGTGGGACACAAGATCTTATGCTTAGGTTGATGTAGGAAAGATGGTATGGTACATCGGACCATGGATGGTAATTATCTTTTAGTCCTAGATTGGATCTTGAAGTTAGGTTTGATCCTCAAGAGAATAAAGACTTCATAGAAGGAGTTTAATTCAAGGAGAATAGAAGTAGTATCTCAAGTTACTTCAAGATAACTTCAAGATAAAGGAAATAGAAGATATGAAGTAAGTAACTTCCAAGATCTTTGTGAAACACTTCAAGATAAAGTGTTGTTAATTTGAAAATACTTCATAAATTTCTTAAAGAAGTTGGACTTGGATTTTGAGTTGAACTTTTCAACCAAGGATTTGATTGACTAAGTCCTTTTGCAAAAGACCAAGGTTAGCCGGTTAGAACAAGATAACGAAATTGAACATCCTAGATAGATGTTATGTACAAGAACCTTTTCAATATTCAAAAGATAATAACTCTAAGTGGACTTATTTATTTGAGTTTGCTTCAAGTTATAGAATAAATGATTTCCTAGAGTCCAATATACTCTAGAATAGAGAAGTTAGGAATTGCTCATCAGATTGAAAATTCCCAAAGAACTTCTAGCTCAAGTCTTTCAGAAAACTATCCCAAGCTAGACAATTTTCATTTTGAATTTAAATTGGTCAAGTTATAGTATGGTTGACTCAAAGAAAGTGGTAACCTTTCTCCTACAGTTTACATAGGATTTTTAAACTCATTAGGATAAAGTAGTCCTCTAGTTCGGTGAAAAAATCAAGTAATTGTTGGATAAGAGTAAACCATTGAACAAACATACAAGTTAGATATTTGAGACAACCAAACGTTAAGTGCTCCAAATCAAATTCAAGTGAATTGTGGGGGATAAGAATCCCACCTTCGTTACTAAGTCCATGCACCGGTCATGCCTAGAAATGGACTAGTAATTTGAATTCACCCAGTTCACATGTTTGTGCCCAGATCGCACCTAGTAGAAAACTATGAATCACTATTAAGCAATGATAAAGGTGATGGAATTGTCCACTTGTATCCTCTCACGGTAGAGCTCTAATTTTTATCTAGACAACTCTAGATAGGGGTACACAAGATAGATTTATGATGACTTAGTGTAATGCCTTCACTAGTAGTGAACGCATTTAGATATAGGCCAAAGGTCAACTATGGACTTCTATAAATCACTAGATAGGGTAGTAGAGTGTGCATGGCCATCAAACAAATATTACCCTTTTGCAACTTATATTAGGTCAAATAATTGAATCGAATGGTTTCTAAATAAGATAGGAAATATTAGGACTTAGGTTGTATTAGCATTGCCCCGAATTCCATAAGTGAAGACACAAACAACTCCCTTTCCTTGTAATATCCTCATCATCTATAAACCATGAAGCCTCATATTCAAGATTCAAGCATCATCTTGTTTGGGATTCCTATGAACAAGGTAATGCATAATTGGCTTGTCATCAAAATGAGGTGCTTTCAAGTATACAACAGAGTACATCCATGAGTGATGGATATTGAACATATTGTAACATAATCTTCTTTGTTGAAATAGGAGCTTTAAACAAAAAGGCATGAATTACATCTGAAGAATCAAAGGAGCGTCAAGATTTTTCTATGAGATAAATGAATACGGACTCACCTCACCTCTCCCAACCTAGGGAACTATGAAGAAGGTTAAAAGCTCAAATCAGGCCCTCATACTACTTGTTTCCTTACTAAAAACAGGTCAAAATTCCAGGAGATTTACACATATATGATTAAGGGTGTTACATGAAATACAAAGGAGTGAATAATCCTATTACAAGTTAACTTATATACACTTATAGCCATAATGGGTTGCTTATCTTCGTACATTCACTTGGTAATACATTCAGTATTATGTGTTGTGCTCCAAGATTCTTCTTCTTCCTCGTGTTGTTTGCACGCTTCTCTAGACCTCAAACTCCAACAATTCATATCAGAGAAGGTTGTTGCTTCATGTAGGGTGTCATCAACACCCCTCCGATCAAAGTCCCAAAATCGCATGAAAATTGGAAAGCATACTCACAGTGGTTAGGAAATCTCAAGGTTCACACATAGAGCTATTTAGTATATGTTTAATTCTTCACCTTTAATAGATATCACCATAAGAGACATAGAAATCTTAAATGTAGGTGCAATAGAAATATGAGTTAGAGACTTGATTAGAAACAATTAGCAATTAGAGTCCTTGAAGTGAATTGACTAATGAGGACCTTTCAAGTAATGCTTAATTGGTTTCTCCTCATAAAGAGGACCTTTCAAGTATGCAAAATAATGAGGTCCTTTCAAGTATGCTATATAATTAACATATACAAACATAATGTTCTTTGTTAAATTAGGAAGCTTCAACCAAAGCCATGAATCACATATCAAGAATGTTCACACGAGTCAAATGAATGAAGACCAACCTCAAATTAAAACTAAGAAGAAGGTGAAAACATCAATTAAAACCACGATAAGACTTATTTTCTTTGTTAAAACTAGATGAAATTTTAGGAACTACAAAGGGATTTATAATCCTATTAGAGGTCAACTAATAAAACAATTATTCTTGATTTGCCTTATTTCTCTTATTTTTTCCTATCCTCAATAGATTAAGGTGAACTTTTTGTGCTCTTCAAAACAACATAAACATGATCTCCCAAGGCCATTATTAGTTTTCTATGTGATGATGATATTGGTGGAGCTATTGTTCGTATTTCTAACAAGTTATTATGTTTCTTGTACTCAGGTTAGCTCTTCTTCAAATCAATGATCTGCAGTTTCTTTCAAAAGTGCCATTAATCATATTGTTTTCTTTACGTATACATCTAATTCTTACACTAAGAGAACTATTTTCTTGAAAGGGTTAGCCAGCCTAACAGTTCCCATGTTATTGTTTGGCGATATTGATATGGTTGTTACGTGTGATATTTGATCAACATCCATGACCTTATTGAAATAACTTCCAACACTATATTTATTTAGAAAATTAGGTAAAATGGGTGTAATTATGATATTGATAGATTGCATATATTTCTTCTTTCTTCTAGTTTCCTTCATAAACATTAGCATGTCTTGTGAGGTGAACAAATCCTTTTCTTTTAATATTACTATCAAGTTAGAATTTACCTTTTGATGGAATTCCCTTATTACAATCTTGGTTTTCCTCATTTGTTCCTTACCTTTTAGAGCATGATTGTATCAAGAATAGACATTAACTTGATTCATAAACAATCTATTAGAATATATTAGCTTCTAGATAATATTAAAACTAACACTATTAAGCTCATTCATAGAAACTAACCCAAGGATGAATTGAAGAATAGGAGACCTGTCTCTTATCTAAATTGTTTTCCATAAGAATCCAACCTAGCATTTGTGTGTTGTAAGAAGCATTACCAATATGTGACCTATTCGTCTTCATCAATGATCTGATTATGGGGAGGTTTCTTTTAACCAACTACAAATACATTAATAACGAAGGAATACAAGAAAAAAAAGAAGGAGATATAAAGAAGCCTAACAATCTTGATGCCTTGCAAAAGTTAAAAGCCACTAGAAAGCACCAACAAGCTTCACGATGGCTTGGAGCCAATTTCTTTTAAGCTTGTTTCTCTCTATTAAATAGACTCTTGATGCTTGAAGGGGTGGAAGCTCTTGGTTCTTCGGATCCTTTTAAACACAAATTCTAGGAAGGATTCAATAAATCATTCTTGTTTGGGATTTCAAACTTGGTAGAGCATCATTCTCTCCAAATCGTTTGCAAGACCTCCCAAAGTAGGGCTCCCCTCTAGTCTATCCATCAATCAAGCATAATGTACACTCTTATTGTCCACCCCAAATAAAGAAACCTCTTCAGCATTTGAAGAATACGTGCATAAGGTCTTGACACCCCGAAGGTATTTTTTCACACCATGGATGGCATAACAACTTTGAGCATATTTAATATTGGTCCATATTCCCATGTGGGAATTTCGATGCATGTGGAGTACTTTCTTAATTTCCAACATGAGGTACCAAAGATCATTGAATTTAAGGTTCCATCATATCGAAGACCAAGTTAAGAACCGCTTTCTATTGATCACTTCAAGACATTTTGGTGGTTTCTTAAATCTCAAGATATCTTCAATCCTATAACTCTTTCTCCATTTAATACATTTTGGATTAGGCTTTTCCTACACTTAACAATACATATCTTTCAATCTTTCCAAGCATTTATCTTTTGTTTAAAGAGGCACTAGTCCTTGTAGTCAACTATTTGAATATGATCAATGACCTTAAATATTATCAAAATCCTATGGCATTGGTACTAGAGATTGTTCCATTGTTGGAATGCTTTTGATAATATTTCTTTAGCCATTTGGAGGGCCTAGTTTTCAATTGGTGAGATGCTACATATCGGGGACCAAATGGAGTCATTTTTCTAATTCTACTTGTGCAGTTCAGTTTGTTGAAATACAGAGTTGGGAGACATCAAGCCCAATGAAATACAGAGCTGTGTGAGTAAGTAGCCCAAAATGAACCCCCACCAAACTTGTTCATGAAGAGACTAAGGAGGTGGTTGAGTGATGCATCTCAAGGCATTCTTGCAGTGGTTAGTTCTAGATCCAAAGGGAGGGCACGAAATATCTCCCTAGTAAATAGTGAAAAAAATGTGATAAATTTATTAGATGGTCCTCTCAGTAAATAGTGACAACTTTTAAAATTTAAAATAAATGAATGGATAATGTCAATCAAGGTATGAGAGTTACGTTAAAGTTTAAAAAACTAAATAGAATTTTAAAAAACTACAATGGTACAAAGATATAAAAGGAAATTTAAAAGCTATTTCTTTGTAAAAGTGGCTCAAAATTCGAGGAACTTGAAGTAAGGATGGCTTAAAGACATAAGTTAAAAGAAAATAGTCAGTTCCCAAGTACAAAGATAATTTTCTTTTTTTTCAGTGTGTATGAGCTACATAGCTCTTATGCTAAGAAAGGGTCCTTGATCATTTCATACTCATTCCTTGTAATCATTGGTTTTTAGAAAGCTATTCTTGTCACATAAATGTTTCTCAAAGCTTGTATCTAATCTTAGCATATTGTGAGACAACTAGGCCACGAAGGGAGTAGTGGTCTATCTCTATATGCGTAATGGAGGACATAAGTTGTTTGTCTTGAAGGCATTGGCTCTCCCAGTAGGAGTAAGTATTTTTAGTGAAATAACTTGCATTAGCAAGGTCTCTAAGAATAATTGATGTGTGAAAAATCTCATGGGTTCATTCTTCAAGAGTTAAGATAAGAAATTGTCTGTGTGAACAATGGTTTTGTGAGTGTGCTTGTGAGGTCATCGATGCTTCAAGGCTACATAGGGAAGGTGTTTATTTCTCCCATCATTATTAGATCTTTTCAACATACAAAAGCATTCAAAGAGGACAAGGAGAAGCCATTGAAGTATCTTGAAGTAAGGTGAGCTTCTAAATCAAGTTCAAAATCACACACCAAGCAAAGTAGATTCAACTTGTGAATATGAAAGCATCAATCTTATCTAGTGGAAACTTTTGAGTTACAAGGGTAAAGGCTATTACTATTTGTCACTTCCTCTACATCAAAGGTATCCACAATAGTGCATTAGAGTTCACCATATTCAAATATAACACTCAAATCAGGTAGCTAGATAAAAATAATTATTAGCCATGGAGGTCTAGAATCTCTGGCTATAGATTGTCACTTAGATGATGTTTACCTAGTTGCATACACTTTGAATGGGCTTGGTATGATGAGAAGTGCAAGTCTTCTACATCAGCTATGTATGTCAAGGATAATCTTCCTATCTTTGAGTGTGTGGCGGCCTTGATGGTGACTAATGAGATGAGTATTGTATGCACAAAGACAAAGGGCAATGAAGCCTAAGCTTTCTATGTAGGTAAAGGTAGACGAAGATCACAAAGGAGCTAGGGCAAAGGAAGAGGTAGACAAGGGTGAAAATCAAATGATGATCGTGATGAAGAACAATGAAGCAAATACTCTTCGTCAAGATGGATAAACTAATTCAAAGTTAGAGGAGGAAGGTTCAACTAGAATAGAGAAAAGCAAATCTCAGAAGCCTACTTCATTGTGGCATATATGGCCCCTATGCAAGGCATTGCTATGATTCATGAGAAGAATAATTCAACCTACAATGGTCAAGGTAATTATGCATCTACTTCAAATGAAGATGAGAGCATGCTAGCTATGATGCAGTTGAGTGAATATAAGACACTAGGGTCAATAGCGCATATAGCAACCACATGAGTTGCAAAAAGGAGTTCTTCCCAAACATGCAAGTGCCATTGATTAAAGGTCATGTGGAAATACCTAATGACACTCCTAATGCTATTGCACACATAGGTAATGTTATGTTGGATGGATCTCACAAAGCCAAGTGTTTGAAAGATTTTTTCGTGTTCACACAATCACAAAGAATCTAGTCTATATGGGGAAATGGTTGAGAGAGCACTTCAAGTCAAGTTCAACTAGAAGGAATGTTTTGTGGAAAACCCTAAAGAGGGGTATAGATTGA
Source organism: Ceratopteris richardii (assembly GCA_020310875.1). NCBI lineage: Eukaryota > Viridiplantae > Streptophyta > Polypodiopsida > Polypodiales > Pteridaceae > Ceratopteris > Ceratopteris richardii. The sequence goes on from CM035433.1 coordinate 81,096,573, forward strand.
TAGCCAAATGCAAAAAGGAGCGAAGGCTATTCACTTTGGATGTGAAGCCTAGCATGGACCATACAAGCTACTTCACATTTGGAAACAAGAAGGTAGCAAAATTTTGTCTCCCTACATTAAATTGATCTAGAAACAAGTTATTAGAGTATGTATATGTAGAAGAGTAGTGGCCCAAGATTTGTGTTGACATGTAGAGAATTTGAAGGAAATATTTGAACAGTGTTTCAACATAGGCTTGAAGTTGAACCTTGCTAAATGTCCATCTTCATTCACAAAAGGTACACTCCTTGGCCACATAATTATGGCCAAAGGGTTAAGTGTTGATCTCGCTAAGGTAGCTATGATCCTTTCCATTCCCGTTTTGTAGATTCCGAAGGAAGCGCAAAGATTTTTAGGTCATTCAAGATACCATAGGAGATTTATAAAAATGTATGAGAAAATAGTTAAGCCTCTATCAAGTCCTACAAGCAAGAAGATCCCTTTCTCTTGGAGTTTTAAAGAGGAAAAGCATATAATGAGCCAAAACTAAAGTTTTGTAACGCACCGCTACTAACTATTCCTAATTGTTCACTTGAGTTCCATGTGTATACAAATGCAAGTCTTCATGCAATTGGAGCGGTTCTAGCACAACCATGCTCACATAAGGTGCAAAACCTATTGGTTATGCAAGAAAATTTCTTACAAGGATAGGAAGAAATTATAGTCCCATAGAAAGAGAATGTTTGGCTATTGTATTTGCACTTGAAAAGTCTTGACATTGCCTTCGAGGAGTAGATTTTATTTTCATCTTGGACTATCTAATGTGATAACTTGCATTGACAAGGTCCCTTAGTGTAGCTTATATGAGTGATTAGAGATTCTATGAGTGTGTGGAGGAGGCCATCTATTCTTCAAGGCTTCATAGGACATAGAAACGCGGGCATTTCGACATACAAATGCACTCAAGGAAGCCGCGTGATCAAGTTCAGTGTGTGTGTGTGAGAGAGAGAGAGAGAGAGCGAGAGAGAGAGAGATGAGAGTGAATATTGTATTCAACGTTTCTTCTGAATATAAAGAACTTCACGAAGTATGGAAACATTCAACTGGGCGATCTATAGGAGTTATTCAACCGCAAACCACAGACATAATAATTCTGTCACAAAACGTATTGAAATACTGAAAATGTACTTCCGCATCTGCACCGAAGTGTGCTCTGCCGGATCGCTAAATGGAAGCTCAACATGATCTTCCTCGCTAAATGGAAGCTTAGAATATTTGTTCATAATATACAGAAAGACATGGTGTGGGAAGGTGGGAGAGAGAGAACAAACACATTCCCTCAGAACATACAGAAACATATCGTGTGGGAAGCGGTGTGTGTGTGAGAGAGAGAGAGAGACTATTGTATTGGACATTTCTTCAGAATATACAGAAGATCACGAAGTATGGAAACATTCCATTCAGCTAACTACAGGAGGTATTATCTGTTATTCCTTCCGGAAACCGCAAAGCGCAGAAATGATGATCCTGAAAACCTTGATTATTCAACTCCTGCAAAGCTCCTTCCGCATCTGCACCGAAGTGTGGGCGACTGTGAGTCTCTCGTGACTCCTAGTCGAGCGGAAGCAGCAGCTGTATAAAGATCAGCTGCTTAGCCGTATCGCTTAATGGACGCTTAACATGATCTTCCTTAGAACTTTCATCCTCGCTTGCCTAAAGTCATGGTTACTGGTACAGTTTTCGACCTTATCTGCTTTCCTGTCAAGGTGCCCACGTCTGGAGCTGTCTACCAGGGACGCGGTTAAAGAACGGAACCCCTCCATTGCTCACTGATGCTTGCGTCGCGAGAAAGAGAGAAACACAGAGACAGGCTCGGATTTGCGATGTACGTTTAAAACTTCGCCCAACAAGTGCTCAAAAGGGACTAAGAGACCCAGTTGCGACCAGCTGATTATGTAGGTCGGACTAAAAAGGAGACTCGTAGTACGTATTCCCGGCCAAACGCAAAAGTGATTATTCAACTCCTGCAAAGCTCCTTCCGCATCTGTGCCGAAGTGTGCGCGACTTTAAGTCGAGCGGAAGCAGCAGCTGTATAACGATCAGCTGCTTTGCCGTATGGCTTAATGGACGCTTAACATGATCTTCCTTAGAACTTTCATCCTCGCTTGCCAAAAAGTCATGGTTCGTGGTACAGTTTTCGACCTTATCTGCTTTCCTGTCAAGGTGCCCACGTCTGGAGCTCTCTACCAGGGACGAGGTTTAAAACTTCTATTGCTCACTGATGCTTGCGTCGCGAGAAAGAGAGAAACACAGAGACAGGGTCGGATTTGCGATGTATGTTTAAAACTTCGGATTTGCTCAGAAGGGACTAAACAGTTGCGACCAAACGCAAAAGTGAGTCCGTATGTTAGTTATGGTATTATACAAAAGGAAGTCACATTTTCTTTTTTCAAAATTAAGTTGATCTATACTGTTTTTTACACTTTGTTGGGAAATCGCATCTTCATGTCTCTCAAACAACGCAGCTTAAAACCCTTTTCAACATAGAAGTTGAATATGAACTCCTCACGGTACTATGTGGAAAAGTAAAGTATTTTCTAATGTTAAAAGCATTACATGGATGGGTTC
>CM035433.1:81104179-81106679 GCA_020310875.1 Ceratopteris richardii
ATAATGAACTCAAATGGGGCCAATGCCTCTTTTCCATATACTAAGCGGAATGGAGTCTCACCTGTGGTTCCCCTTCTTGTAGTTCTAAAAGCCCAAACTTCTCCGATCAATGCGTGTGGCTAGAGGGTTTGATGATCGAAGGAATTTTTGCGAAGCAATCCAATCAGAATCTTATTGGAGCTCTCTGCTTGGCCATTTTCCCTTGGATAGTAGGCACAAGAATTTTTATGAAAAACCTTGTATCTATCAAATGTGAATTGGAGCAATTGATTTACAAAATGTGTGCCCCTATCACTAGTGATTTCGAGTGAGCACCCGAATCTTGAAAAATACGTCTATACAAAAACTTAGCTACTGTTAAAGCTGTGTAATCTACAGTAGCGTTAGCCTCAATCCATTTTGTTGCGTAGCATGTGGCCATCAAAATATACTTCTTACCCTCGGGTTGATCAGTTGGACTGATTGGTCCTATGAAATCAAGACCCCATCATTCAAATAGGAGCCATCCTGTAGATATGACTAATGGTTGGAAATTCAATCTGGTTGGCATAGGAGCACACCTCTGGCAGATGTGGCATTCTTTAGCAAACTTGATCACATTCTTGTAAATATGAGGCCACCATAGTCCCTTGTGGATGATTCTGTGAGCCAGTTCTTCCCCCCTTAGATGTCCTTCATTGTGTGCAGCCTCTAGCAAAAGATTTACCTCCTCTGGATAGACACACTTTCTCAAGATATCATCCTGACAGTATTTATATAAATTTCCATTTATAAGAGAATATGCTTTGGTTTTCAAAAGCAATCTTCTCTTTTCTATAGGTGTCAAGTGTTCTGGAAGTTTTCCAGTAGTGAGAAAATGGAGAATTCCATCATACCAATCAGTCTGAGTTGCTACTAGAAATAGATTACTATCCACCAGTTCATCATTAATACCTGTTGCCTTCTCGCTCATTGCAGTCCTAGACACTTGATCCACCATGTAGTGCTCTTTTCCTGGCTTAATATGGATATCAAAATTAAATTCTTGAAACATGAGTAACCATCTCCAAATCCTTCCAGCTACTCTAGGCTTGTTTATCAAGTACTTCAAGGACTGATGGTCAGATATAACTATAAAATGTACACCAAGAACATAACGTCGAAACTTCTGAAGACCAAAAACAATAGCCAACACTTCCCTTTCTTTTGTACTGTAATTCCTCTCTGCTTGGTTGAGTAGTCTACTGGCCTAGGAGATAGGTCTGTCAACCTTGTGTGATGATGGTTGAGCTAGAACCGCACCAACATCATGAAGACTAGCATCTGTGTGCACATGAAATTCCAATGACCAGTTAGGAACACTTAAAAGTGGAGTAGTACATAGCCTCAATTTTAGATCACAAAATGCTTTATCAGCTTCAGCACTCCATGCGAAAGGGACCTTTTTACTGGTAAGCCTTGACAAGGGCTTAGCTATTTCTGAATACATCGGAACGAATCTTCTGTGATATCCTGCATGGCCCAAGAAACTTTGCACTTCCCTTGGGCTTTGTGGAATATGCATGGAAAGAATAGTAGTAACCTTTGCAAGGTCAACGGTTATCCCTTCAGCAGATACTATATGACTAAGAAAAGTACCCTTGGTGACAAAAAAGTGACATTTATCAGGATTCAATTTCAACCCTATTTTGAGACTTTGCTCAAAAATTTCTTTTAGATTTTCCAAATGATCATGGAAATCTTGAATTGCTGCTCTTCTATCTGTACCTGAAAATACTGAAAAGTCATCCATGAAAATGCGGAGAAAGGTTGTTAACCACTTGCCCAATATCAGATACATTGTTCTATTAAATGAAGCTGGTGCATTCTTCAAACCAAAAGCCATGCGAGTATAGACATAAGTGCCCCATGGAGTAACAAAGGCTGTTTTCTCCCTATCATCAGGATGAATCATTATCTGATTGTAGCCAGTAAAACCATCCAGGAAGCTATACAAAGTGTGACCAGCTACTTCCTCCAAGACTTGCTCTATAAAGCGCTGCGGAAAACCATCTTGAACACTCACCTTATTCAAGGCACGAAAATCAACACAGACTCTTATTTTTCCACTACTTTTCTTGGGCACAATAACCATAGAAGAAAGCCACCTGGAATGTTCTACTGGAACAATTATACCTTCTTCTCTAGTTTTGTAATATCCACTTTTACTGCCTCTGCATATTTCAGATTGAGTCGATATGGCCTACTTCTTGCAGGCGCGACTCCCTCAACTAATGGTATCCGATGTAACCCAAGCTCCTCTGGTATTCCTGTTAGACCTTTGTAGGACCATGCGAATACATTTTTGTAAGCAAAAAGTAAAGAAGTTACCTTCTGCAATAAAAGAGGATAATGCCATAGCCAAGAGGCCAAGTGGACTACTTGACGGTTCTCTTCATCCCCTAGATTTACTTCTTGCACCAGTGTTTCAGGACTAATCTTGTTTGAGAAATCTTCTCCACTGTATGCACGAGTGGACTTT